>JALIZH010032992.1:7982500-8025000 GCA_030522465.1 Rhipicephalus appendiculatus
AGTGGCTTAAAGGAAAGCTACAGTCGCTCCCGTGATGTTGGCGTTCGTCCACGGAATTAACTTTCGTTGCTATGAGGATGTACATTTTTCAGTACGCCTTCCACTGCTCTAAAGTTGCTACGGTAAATATGGGAAGCTTCACACAGAGTTTTCTATTTGCATAGTCCTCGCTTCGTCATGCAGCGTTCCAAACTTTCATATCTTTTATTTCGTGCTCTTTTTGGGAATGGAACAGTCAATGTCGTTCTGGAACTAAGGGGTGCGGTAAAGTGAGTGGTAAGAACCGCTTCACGCATAATGTGAATGACAATGCCATCGGGCCACTTTAGAGAAAATCCGCCGGCTTATCTCCCACCCACCCTATGTCATTGGTTCCTTGTCGCAGCTTCGATCATCTTGTCTCCCTGTGCTCCGTTACCGTAATGAAGCCCCACGTAAGCAGCGCGCCAAGGGGCATTTCAAGCTTTAAGGTGCAAGCCGCGGTGGCACGGCGAACGAACGGCGTTCAAGCCATGAACGGAGCAAACGCCGTCCCGCTTGCGCGCCCGGACGGCGGTAAGACAACCGCCGTTACGCGGGCTTTTGTTCCACATCAGCAGCTAATGAAGAAAGCCAGCGCGCCGTCATTGTCAGAACGATGCCGCCTTTATATGAGGCCTGAACCGAAGCCTGCCACATTTCTGTTTCTTTTGGGTAAGCCACAGGGGTGGCCACGCCGTACAGACTGCGCGCGGAAACTCAGGTCGATCAGCACTGACTGGGTGCTGAACAAAACATTGTGCTTGGGTCGATAGAGTTATAAGGAGGCGTTAGAAAGAAGAAAACGCTATTTCATTGGCGCTGAACGCTGGTCAAAAATTTTCGTCGCGCAAAATTCTGTCAGCACCTCACTTTCCCTTCCGCACCGGCGCCAGCGTTTCCGGAGCCGAGTTTAGGACACACGTTTTGACTTTCAGAATAATGCTGTTAGAATGCAGTCGTGCGCTTGCAGACGCAGACGCAGTCGATAATGTAGGTTTCCTTGGTCTTTTGGTAATCCTTGCCCATGTCGCGCTTTCCTGCGGTTTTTCAATTCTTTACAGTGGCTAACAAGATAGTTGCTTGTAGAATATCAAATTAGTCTGCAGAAAATAAATAATTTTCAGACCCCATGAGAGACTCAGCCTTGTGCTAGAAGAGAAAGATACGCTTTGTGTTTACCTCTCGGTGTATACCGTGAAAACATTAAGATAAAACAAAGGTACGGTGGATTCAAGTTAATTTCAAAACAATCTCCAAACGTCGGTTTCCTTTTCAAATATTAGTATAACTTGAGACTAGGCAATTCGAGCAGCATCTTCTGTCCATTGACTACGTTGAGGTTCACAGAGAGCACACAGTAACCTAGCAAAAGTAAGTGTTACTGTAAAGAAACATGTAAAAAAACTGTTACTATGCATATAAAACTTGTAAAAAATGCCATAAAAACCGGTATAGACGTTCAGGACACCAAATTGGCAAAAAAATAAAAGTCCAGCAGATCCCGCACACTCTTTGCATATATTTTATTCGAGGCCGTCAGTAGGAGTCGCATACGCCGCATTGTGTGGCATTGGGACAGATCATGTCGTTAACATCATGGCATGTGATTCACTATCGCATTGTTTTCATGCATGCACGTTCATTCTCGTATATACCATGCTAATGAAACGACCAAGACGGCTTGAGGAAGTTTACATCACATCATTTTTGTTACGTTATGACATAAGTATATATACATACGTAGAAGCAGGTAAGCAAGAATAACGCGACTATGTTGTCGTTCCGAAGCAAATGTTGCTGCCCATGTTTACTAATCATATCCTGAATGAAATGAAGATAAGGATAAGGCGTAGTGAACATTTGTCCAATTGTCCAAAGGCAACGCACCACCAGTGCCCCATTTCATGAAGACTTGCCTGACGTACACTGATGCACCTGCTTACTCTCTCCGAACAATTTCTATTTCACACAACCTCGTAGCAATGGTATCGATTATTGAACGTTTTTGGCGATCGATGGCGGTGAATAGAGTAGGGCTATTTGAGTATCGACATAAGCAATCTGGTGATCTGTTTTCTTCACTCAATGCTAAACCGTGCTAATTCCTGTCAATGATCCACTTTACTTCTCTTGAACTTCTTCGCTAGCTGCATGATATTGATCTTGGCTAAACAGAATAGAACACGAGATGGTTTATTTCTCTTTTGCAGTCGTTTTACTGCATTGTAATTGTTCTGATGTTCGCGTGCGCAACATCACTGATTGTTTTCCTATTTCCGGCGGTACTCAGTTTGAGCGTGCGTAATCCATTGAAATAAAATTGAAAAAGTCTGCGTAACTTTTGCTGCTGGCTTCATCACTGATACATTTCTGAGCGATAGAAATGGTGATAACGAGAAATGGTATTCAAGCTTTGCAGACGGGCTCAGACAGTCACGTAATGATAACAAGACCCGTTCTACATTACAGTGCCTTTGCTATCTCACGTAAGCATGTCAGCTTGAAATACAACAACGGCAACAAAGCTTAGAAACTTTGGCCATTAGTGAAGCAGTCCCGCGGTTCTTTGCATGCCATATTATACATGGACCAGTAAGCACTATCGGAATTTTGCAATGTGCGAGTGATAATTAGGTTGTGATAGGTTCAGAAGACGTGTAAGTTGATAATTCATTCATATTTTGGACTCACGTCTGCTTTTATTAATAGGGTCATAACAACTATACTTCACAGCTGACTATATTTGGCACTACTGAATTATCTATACAGCAGCAACTTGGTCAGAGGTATTGCAGTGAGCGCAACTGCCGCCGCCTTTGAGCTTGAGTTTATTTCCCAGTAGAGAGAGAAGAAATATAGGAAAGGTAGGGAGGTAAAGATTTTAAGAGCGAAAGCTGTTGTAGCTCACCGTAGTTTGTGCGGAGTCAACAGAAAAACATCATCATGAACCGGCACGCGGTCTCTTCATTTTCTTCTTCTTCATCTTCGTCGTCCTCTACACCTTCTGCTGCTGGATGCAATAACTCCGATGGGTGAGACATCGAGTACAGAGATAGAGAAAAGAGAGAGAGAGAAAGGAAGAAAGAGACATAAAGATAGACAAAAGAGATAAATTCAAGCGGGAAATTTCTTCTCGAGGAGAGATCCGAACCCGCTTACGCGCCATCCGAAGGTGAGCGGCTAGCAGCGTACAGCATAGCCTTGTATAGTGCCGTACTGCATGGGGATGGGAAAGTGCCAAGTGTGTGAAAGGAAATGTTGATCGAGGAGCTGGAGTGCTCCCGTAAGCGTCTTCAGATTCATGGCACGTCTTAATTTTTCACACGTGGCTGTGATGACACCGTTTGGGAATCCCGCTTCCGTCAATCTTCTTAGCTGTATGTCAAAAGTGGTGAGGTGCACTCGTGATTGGTCGTGCAGGGATTTCAAGCAGGCTGCGGATACGCCGTTCTTAGCCAGTAGGGAATGTCCTGAACGACAGTCGGGAAGTGGTGCTGCCGTCCTGGGAGAATACATTCAACATACTTGCTCAGCATTGAACATTAAGTGCACATCAAGAAAACGTAGCTGCTTTTCCTGAGGCACTTCACACGTTAAAGAAAACCTCATATGTATCATTCTCATCCCGCTACAGAAGTGTAGTTAGCTATCCTCCGAGTTTAGGCTATGTAATCTCGCAACCTGTGAAATACCTTTGACGCCGTTTGATCTTGGGCAGCCCTTCTAATGACGCTCATCTAAGTCATCCCGCCGGGCAATTTCTTTTTCGTCTCTAAGCAACGTTTGCGTAAAAGTGAGCGCGTTTAATGACACTCATTTATGTTATCGATTGGCCTTTTTTGTCATTTGACTATAAGCATTCAATTTTCCTTTTTTTTTCTATTTCTTAATGTAGTCGATTCTTTGTGGAAAACATTCCCCATAGAGTATTTGAAGTGGAGAGCCGCCAACAATTCAAAGTATGGCGTTTTATTAAATGCTGCAAGAAATCCTCAAACGAGCTTCAGCATGAACGAGGCGGTGATAATTTAGTGAGTGGGCGTAAGTACTTGACTACTGGAACATTTACACAACTGATCGGCTTCTCCTATATTCTGAGAAGCGGAGCGATGGTTCGGGCTGCACTTTGGCACCACAGATGTATATTCCGAGGGAGCTGCAAGTAGAACATAAAAAAGGACATTTTTTGACTTCGGCATCAGACTGTGACGAGTACAGCGCGAAATTATCGGTTGGACGCTCTCCAAAGCACGTCATTATATTGACCGTTTGTTGGCGCAGAAAGAAATTCGGGCGTTTATCGTGTCAGAATAATGACGTGATTATGAAGCCCGTCATAGCGGGCAGACATAAATTTTAATCGGGTTTAACATGCAGCTACACGTTAATTGCATTTAGCCCAGATCGAAGTGGAGCCAGTGTGTAGGTTAGGTTCCCACCCACCTTTTCGAGCTTAGCAGACCATTACCCGGCCGTTACGCTACCACGGCAGTTTACGTCAATTGCCTACAATAATTTAACGCTATAGAATAGCACCGGCGGCAATGGAAAAGCGCTGCGTTCCGTTGGTGAATGTCATGAAAATGAATCGAAACGAAGTTATTCCAGCCAGAGTATCAGAAGACGACAAATGCGACTCATTCGGTTGACGCCTATGGAGCAGCCTTCGCAGATCCACCATTAGTTGCGCTCGAGGCAAAGAGAATGTTGAACCAGCGATGAGAAAGAAAGCTATCGGTGTAACTTTCATAGACATGAATAAGACATTATATAAATTATAAATACAAGTCGAGCGTCGCTGATGTACTTTTGAGTTCCGCAAAATCAATAGTAATTGGGAATGGTACGGTATGGTACGGTAAGGTATGATAAACTTTACCATACCTTACCATGCCTCCGTGCCTTTGTCTTTTAGAGTGGCGACAAGTTTGACCATAGTCGCCTACCACCGGCTTCGCCGGCCGCCAAACATGACGGGCCGCCATCTTGGTTCCAAGCGTTCACTCGTTTAACTGAAGGTAGCGCGGGTTCAGAGGGCTTCAACAAAAATGTGGTGGTTTGTTTATATATTAACTTTGCAAAGCTGGAGTGTTGTTCTCTGAAGTTAGTCCGCCGTTTTCTGGAATAGAAAGAACGTGTTTGTTGACTCGAGTTCGTATAATATAATGTGAAAACAGCTTGTTTCTCGCAGTGCACACGCCGCATTGGCCGAGTGATGATAGTTTTTAGGGCACCTATATTTGTGATGGGGAGAACCTCGATATCACTGTGAAGCTAATTCAATGTCTCCGTACTCTACCCCAATGTCTAATTCAAAGCGAGCGATACCTCGGGGTGAAACACCAAAGCAAAACAATAAGGATTAGTCATTAACAGTGACTCTAGTCAGTGAGGGGAAGCGGTTTTGCCAGTGGGTTAAAAATCAAGACAAAATGCTCCCACCGGGAGTTGTGACGCAGGCGTGACATGGGCTGCGGAGGGGGTGGGTGATTTCACGACGCCAGCGAGGCGCTTGCCCTTATCACTATACTCTATAGGTTTCATGCTCACCCTAGTCTTGTTTTTAGGGGCGAAGCTCCTTAGGGCATAGGCTGGTCCGGCGTCCTGCGTCGTTGTCGTAGCCACCCCTGTGCGATGACGATGACGCTGCCATCACGGCACAGCACATGGAATGTACCCACTATGCGTCATAAGGATGACGCTGATGACGATAATGACGCTGATGACGATGACGATCGCGATGCCATACAACACATGGCATCGCGGTATGGTCTCACATGCATATCTTTTGACCACATGCAACCAACCACCATTCCGAGGAACCTGCATCGATCTCGTCTTTGCAAACTTTCGACAACGAACCATCCTAGGAACCGCTCTTCCCTCCATTTCAGCCGACCATAAAGCCTTTATAATGAAGGAGGAACGGAAGCCAGGCTTATGTAAACGGTAACTACGACCAACGAAGAAAGGAAAACAAAACGGAAAATCACGGCTCACGAATAAAATATAAATTTCTTGTATATATACACACAGTGTTTGTCACGTCTTTGATGATGTACTGGGCGAATTTCACGGAAGATTCACGGTTTACCGATGAACCTCCGGAGCTTCGCCCACTCATCATCATTCACTCCGTGGATATAATGTGATTTTTTTTAGCCTTCTCGGAGGTATAAATTTCAGCCGTGCAATCAGACCTCATCAATGAGCGCTTCAAAACTTTTCATTACCGAAGGCGAGTAAATAAAAAAATACTGCGGTCCATAAGAATTACACTAACGAAGAAACATTAACCAGTGTTGTTTGTTCACAGTTATTCCATTTGTTTTACGTCTATTTAATTTAGACACCGAAGCAACACCTGCGCTTACATTTGTTTACACACAGCTCTCAAACGCTAAAACTGTAGTCAGAATCATATATAAATACAAGCAAAAAAATATCTGGATCATTTGGAGACGACGTTCGGGCACCAAAATGTCTGAATCTCACACAAAAAGCGATTCCCTACGCACGCTGCGTTGTAAAACATGGCATGTTTTCCGCGCACAGTTGGGAACATACTTCCAAGGACAAGTATCGCCACGCACACACACACATTACGTAATGTCAACCGCACGTCAAATTAAAACGTACCATCGTGTTTTCGAAAAGTGTGGTAACGCTGCTGAAGACTATGGAGCCAGCCTGTGCTGGCGTTTCGCCATCGGCGACGTTTACGTGTTGAGCGTCGGCACGCAACAAAATCAAGGTTAAACTGTTAAACAGGCAAACCGCACGCAGCAGGTACATTAAACACACGCTAAAGAGCTACATGCAATACAACGAGTACACAGCTCACAAACACGGAAAGCCGTAGTGGGCTCCCAGCAATCTCGCTGCACTAAGTCGGGAAGCGGAACACTCTGCTGTGGTTTCTGCACTGTGGCACGCAGCAGCCTGGCATTTTCTCTCCGAAGTTGCAGTAGATGATATTAGCGCGAGGATGGTGGCATAGGAGACGCAAAGTTTAGAGCGGTCTGGTCAAACGCAGCACATACTGCAGCTCGCACATCCGCGCCAACCTGCAGTCGGGGCAGTACGACGAAGGAGGAACGAGTGGCCAGGGGGGACCAACATGGCGCTCTCGTCGCCCCGTTGCGATTTAAAGCTGGATTGGCAACACTGTGTTTTGGCAGGTGGCGGTGAGTGGCGGGACAAGGGCTGACACTAACCTAAAAGACGGAGGCACGGAGGCGCGCACATATAGCCTATAGCAGGGGTCTCAAACTCACATCACCTGCCGGGCCGCAGTCACCAAATTTAGTCCCGCAAAGGGCCGGCACAGTGAATAAATTAGAGGTGGGGGGGGGGGGGGGGGGAGTTTGAACAAAATGTCAGCTAATGTTGCCATTTTAAAGCAGCCCTTTCCCATACTTGATCATTTCTAAAGGGCATTTGGCGTCAGGTTTCGAGAAGCACATCAATACCGATCTACACAAGGACTAAAAATCTGCACACCGATCCTGAAGTATAAAGTTTTTGTTCCGCAGTTATGTTTCAACACAAGGTGACCGCAGGGGTGCCTCACGAAAGAGATCCAGTCGCGTCTGTGTGGCTTACCCGCACATAGCGTTATTAATCACGATAGGCGAGAAGTAATGGGGGCACCATTTAGCAATGTCATGAACAGTCACAAAGTCATAACGTAAATGTGGGACGAAGACTCGTGTGCCAGCCGCGGGCCGCACGCAAGAGGTCGGCGGGCCGCATGCTGCCCGCGTGCCGCGTGTTTAAGACCCCTGGCCTATAGGCTCCCTAACCCTACCATCCCCAACTACTATTGATTTTTGCTAGATACAATAAGTACATCAGTGTATAGCAAAAATCGATAGTAGTTGGGAATGCACCATGTTGGGAATGCACCATCGAATGCGCTCATCTGCAGACCCGAAAGGTGTGGGTTCGATACCGGTCTCGGCGATCGCATTTGGATGTAGCCATCATGCTAGAGGCCAGTGTACTATGCGATATCAGTGCTCATTAAAGAACTCCAGATGGTCTAAGTTATCAGAAGTCATCCGCAATGGCTTTTCTAATAGCCTGAGTCGTCTTGAAACGTAAAACCTCATACACCAACTTTATGGTTCTCCGGTTATTCTGTTATCTATAGTTTCGGTTTCTACCGCCCTCGATAGAAAGCGTACCAACGGAGTTTTCAGTCACGCACTGTGCGTCATTAGAAGCATCACAAAGCCTTGGTAGTACAGTCTGGGTGATAAATGCTCTTTAATGGCCGGTATAAAGAGATTCGTCGTGTGTCGGCAGAGCTAAAGCATCGCACGCTAGAATATGCTGCGGCCTTTTCTGCGGCTTGGTTCCATGAACTCGTCTTGAGGCTATAGAAAGAGTGGACCAGCACGTTGCTGCAGGATCTGTCTGACATATACCGCACACACACACACACGCACACGCGCACGCACACACACACACGCACACACATGCACACACATGCACACACACGCACACCACGCACACGCACGCAAGCACGCACGCACCAACAGCCAAGCTTTCTCACCAGCTGGAAGAGAATAAGGAGGCGAAAGTAAACATGGGAGAAAGAACGAACACAGAAAGGGCAGACAGAGAAGGAAGCGTAGAATGAAGGTCGGTACAAGAGAGAAGGAGAGAAAAAAAAGTGTAGTAGGGGCCAGCTGGCGATAAAAATCGATGGTCAATGTCTCGCAGGATTGGTGGTGCGCGCAGCACGCCCACTAGGCCAATGATAAAAATAATAATACAAAAACGTTGAAAGGGAAGGCATTGGAGGCACCGGTGTTGTGCACACCCTGCGTCGTCTTTTCGTACGGTGCTTTGATAAGCGCTGACGTATGTGCCTCGGAGAGTCGTTGTCTGGCGCTGCGCTTTCCGTCTGGGCTCGACGGCGCGAAGGTAATCGGGCTAATGCAAGAAAACCAGCCGCCTACGCGTTCGCCTATATATACGGCCACGACAAGAAAGGAATGCCGACAAAGAGCTCCACAGAGCTGACCATGCCAGTCGACGCGGTCTCGCCTTTCATTCGCGAAGTACGCACGTTGCGCCTTATATATATTGCATCGCAACCGCCACTTCCTGGAGGAAAATATTTCCGGAGGGAGCTGGATGACAGGTGTCGACACGTGTAAAATAAGACGACTGTATTATCGTATCCTACGGGTGTTCGGACGTTATGTGCGTAGTAATATCCGGTCAAGTATTGAATAGCACCGCTGGTTTTCTATATTAATTGCCGCCAACAGCTTGTATTTCTGTATTTGTTCTAGGTTATAGAAGCAGTGTTCTCTTTTTAAAGAGAAGCTCGCTTGATTTCTCACTAACCGCGATAACCTTCGTCCAGCCTTAAATTATCCATATGTACTGCCATTTGCTTCCCCGGAAAGAAAAAAAAAGCCGGAATACAGAGCAAGCTAAATAAGACCTGAGAACTTACTTACGTGCACTTTCTCTCTTTCAAGCAAGTGCAAGTTTCAAGCAAGTGCAAACGGGTGACTTTCTTTCATCAAAGGCACGGTTGCTTATAATTTGACCCAACGCTGTGGATGCCGTAAGGCGCGCACATACTCAAAGTTAGCATTTGAGGCTATGCGTTTCCGGTCAATAGTATATCATGCACGGATAACATTTGCACCTGACTATGCATGTCTCTCAGACTATCTCTCTGAAGTAACCAGACATATTGTGATATTTATCGAACGCCACTGAAGAATCGCCTTTTGTTGAATAATTTCAGGAAGTACAATATGGCTGCGCATGCCACTGTATATTTTCATTGGATGTACTGGGAAATCGCACACCGGATAATGATACGACGAAAGCGCTAGGCACTGAGTCCTCGCGCAGCTTTACGTCTTTACAGTTGCTACTGTACAATGCGTTGCGCAGCCCACAGATTTCACTTAGTTGTTGGCATCTATAGATGCATTTTGATGGCCAAAACGGATTGTCGGGAAAACGAACCATGGTTGCGCATCACGTAATGCGTGGAGGATTACGTGGTGTGAATCACCTACAATGTCTTCTTTTCAAGTAGGCGGCGGGCTTGCGTGCAGCGTGCAATTTCTCGATGACGTGCTCAAGAATACGGCGTCAGCATTTCAACGAAGGTATATATTACAATAATGACAGAAACCTCGAACTTCAAACATGGCTTAAACACGTATCGTATTAAGGCATGAAAGTTATGATGATTTTCATCTACAGCAAACGTGTGGCCAGGCCCACATTTAAGGACGCAGTTAGTGGAGAAACTGCTTGTTGTCACGACTAAGTAGATCGAACAGAAGATCAACGCGACACACAAGCTTGCACGTGCATTTTTTCCCGCACGATTCTTACTAGGCAGGATATAAAATGTTCTCACTGCTCACGCAGAGGAAGTCAATTTTCAACTTGGCAACAGACGAGATATTGGGTACGAGCCACATTCACTGGAAAAAAAAATGCATAACACCAATAAGATAGAAAATGTTGCTGTCGCCGTGAGTTCAATGCAGCAGGAGTCGCTGAAGACTGCCTTAGTAGTTCTTATTAATGGATTCCTTTCAACTTTTCTGTCGTCGTCCTGCGCCTTTCATTCAATAGGAAGCGTTTCGAAAGCCATGAGGGATGAATAAGTCATTTCCAAATACATTCAAAATGGCTTTTTAAAATACTCAACGTAGACACGAACTACTGAGTGGCGCCGCATAACTTGTAAAGACTTTCATATCGACAAGCTCTCTTCCTAAGCTCTGACATGGCACAACAGACTGCATTGCACTGCGGGAGCCTATGCAAAGATAAAGACAGCATGTTAGAACGATACTTTTGAAAAAAATATGGTGAATGTCTTCTTGCCATAGACCCATATGATGCATAGACAGCACTCTGGTTTTATTCTGGTGAAGTCTTAACCACAATATAATGCATGCAACTAACAGTAACATGTCTCCTTGCAGTAGGTGCTTTTTCAGAAAGTTTTGTTGAGTAAATACAGCTGAAGTTGTATGTTCTGAACATAAGGAATATCAACTGTCTTGGTTAACTCCGTTTAAACTCTGAGTTGATGGTCAGCAAAACGTTCAATGGAACGAATGAATGAAAAGGATGTATTGAAATAGCATTTAGGACATTTAATAGGAGGAGGACGGCAAGTCCATTTTCTGCGAAAGACGACCACTCGCACAGCATCTAACGCACTCAGTAAATTTTAACTTTAGTTTGTTTGAAGACTGTACGCCCTAGCGATCACAAAGCGCTCGGGTTACGAAGGGCAGGAATAATTCAGTGCACAGCGCAGGTGCTTCCATTAAAATGCGACGTCGCAACAAACGTATAAATCCGTAAAGATTCAGTTTGAATGGAGGAAGATCATCGAGCAGAATGGTCTGCTTGTTTAAAAATGCATAGACGCGTAGCGACCCGATCTTACTCTAAAGCGATTCTCCACGCCTCATTACTGCCAAAAGAAAGTCTGATCCATGTCCCATAAGGGACCACCACCAGTCGTTGCTCTCGCTCTTCAAAGCGATAAATGGACTTCGCTGTCCGGAGATTGTTCTCGTGTTCTCGGGGAAGCGAGAAGCATTGATGCTGGTAATTCATTCGTTCCAGCTCAATTTTTTTCTTTGTCCTTCCAAGCTTCGGCATATTCTGAATTGGAAAAAAAATATAACATCGAATTCATTGCGAAGTTCACACGCCGGGCTAGAGATGACGTAATCCTGCTTTGATGCACATTTGGCACAATAGGTTGAATTGTTATATGTGTCCCGAAAAAATGTATGCATAGCTTTATAAACAACATGCCAGCTTTTCAACTGTGCTCGGAGACGTTTGAGGTGCATTAGTAATTATAGTTAGAACTGGTCGTTCGCTGCATTCGATGCACCGATAAACTCACATGGCCCCCTATGCATTCTTTCAAGATGACTGGAAGGCGAAGGAAAGCAGTGCCACCAGGCGCGATAATTTTCATCGTAATAATAATAATAATAATAATAATAATAATAATAATAATAATAATAATAATAATAATAATAATAATAATAATAATAATAATAATAATAATATTCATCGTCATCGTTTTATTATCTCCATTTTAATTATTTGATGATAATGATCATCATCCTGAATATGATCGAAGACGATGGAAATCATGGTGAAAACGATTTTTGGCGCCGTTTGTGTTGAAGACGACGGTCACGTTTTCCCGCTTGATGAGGCATATAAGGCCATTGACTTAAAATGCCTTCAAGAAGGATGGCTGTTAGGTGTAGTTTACTGTCGCGTCGCTGGCTGCTCCTAGGGACGCTACGAATATATAACCGCCATCTTCTTTCGGACAATCCCATGGTGTTCTCTTAGCAAAAGAGAAAGATTATTTTTCTGTTTTCTTTTTCTTTTAGTCATTGTAGTTTTTCAAATGTTTATGCGTGTCTTCAATACTACTATCATGTTGTTGGGACTCCACCAACACTGCACCACCACCTACAGTTTCAAACCTGATAAGAAATGTGTATACCTACAGCCTCGCTCTCTTAGCATGCGTGTACGCGCTTCTCATTTTATCAAGTGCACCCTTTCTCGGCGACAATAAGTATACAGCCCGCACGTGTTCGTGGCTGTATGCGTAGATGTGAAATTTGAGCCAATCTGTTTCTTTTATTGCGTAAGTTCATAGCATAGAAACTGAATGGCGGAATTTCTTTGTGGGTAACGCTGCATGTGAATCATGCTTGGCGTTATTAGGACAGATGGGTTCGTTGCAGTCTATTGGGAGCTTTGTTTTATAAATCCTGACCAGTCAGTAAAACAAAGACTGAGAAAATAGTGCGAAAACTGCTACACAGTTTGGATGCATAAATTCGGATAAACTCGAATACTTTAACCACTGGTCCGAAAGCTGCATAGAAAATGTTTACCAAATAATGCCGAGTAAAATTGCGTTCGGATACAGAAAATAATTTCTGAGCGCACAACACATGCAATATTATAATTAATCGTAAGCAACCCACCATGGTGGTTTAGTGGTTATGGGGCTCGACTGCTCACCCGAAGGTCGCGGGATCAAATCCCGGCCGTGGCCGTTGCAATTTCGATGAAGGCAAAAATGCCTGTGGCCCGTGTACTTAGATTTAGGTAGCACGCTCAAGAACCCCAGGTGGTCGAAATTTACGGAGCCCTCCACAACAGCGTCCCTCATAATCTTATCGGGGTTTTGGGATGTTAAACCTCCGAAATTATTAATTCCTTATAAGAAGCACTAAAAGGATTCATCCATGAGAAGCTTATGCAATCTGATCTTTTACTCTGCTGGTTTTATGATACGCCCAAAACTTGATAACTCTCTAAGTGCAACTTTTGTTTATCGGCTTCGAACATTTGGGGACAAATAAGAAAAGCCTCCCACGCCCGCATAGTAGGCATCCCACATGTCTTCAGGACACCTACCTGAACTTCATAAAACACTATTTCATCTTCGCTACAGTGCTGTGGTTACCGACAGCGTAGCTGGGTAAAACAATGCCATGCAATGAGCTTCGATATTTCCCTCGTAATAAATTACTTATATAGCGTCGGCGTCCCATTTGTTTTTGTATCTGCTTTTTACATTCTTCATGATTAGTGACACACGGTTTCTTTTTTTTTCTTTTTTTTTGCAGTTCCACCGGAGACGCCCATCATCAGAGACAGGTTTGGCAACAAGGTTGGCAAAGTGACAGGGCCCCATCGAGAAGGCGAATCTCTAACGCTCACATGCGAAGTCAGTGGCGGTAAGTATCTTCTACACACGATTGCGCTTATCATTCAAATTACCTCTAAGATAATCCTTTCCTCGTCTTGATATCTTTATTTATTTATTTATTTATTTATTTATTTATTTATTTATTTACTAGGGGCGACATTGTGCGACCTTAGGGTCGCACAATGTCCGGCCGTTGTCGTCAAGGCTCGCCTCGCCGTGGTCCCTAGTCGAAGCGCAGGTGCGAAATATCTGTGCGCAATACCGTCTACAGAGCGCACATAGAGCACATTCGGTTTAAAAAAATAAAAGGCCACAACACCGTAAAAAACACCGACATTTAACCACCCATCAATCAAAGCATATGACAGAACAAAAGGTTCACAAGAACAAAATAAAAGGCTGTTAAACCAGAACAAAATAGAAGGGCGCGATTCATGATCCGATGCACACTGCTTCGCCCCATCATCAGCATTCACTTCGTGGAGATGCAGCATCTTTTTTCATTTATTTATTTATTTATTTATTTATTTATTTATTTATTTATTTATTTATTTATTTTATTTATTTATGCACGTCTTACTCCGGTTGTTCTTGGCAAACTCTCACACCTAGCTTTTAGGTGAGGTTTTTCATTGTGGTGATGGCAGTGGCGTTTTCGCATCGGGCAAGGTTAGCCTGTATGTATACCAAAGGAAGAAACCCAAGATCGTTAGTTAAGTGCAGAGAGAGAACATCTTCAGCGCACTTCGGAAAACAGTTCGCAAGAAATGCGGAATGCGATAAACGGCGGTAAACGGGCCATTAAGTCAGTTCTATTGAGAGCGACAGGTGTGCCACAAAGAGCCAAAATATAGGGATTCCTCTTCGCAGAACACCCTTTGGCAGCGGTTGGCTTCTTCTTAGCAGCCTCTCAATCACGCCCGAAGAAAGGGAGACGACGTTGCCCTAGGGGCACCGCAATAACGTCCAGATTTCCTCGGCGACATCTAATGCATCACTTCCGCCACGATTTTCCTCTCACCGCTATTGTAACGCGGCCTTATTCGCCGACTTTCCCTTCTCTTCTTGGTTTTATTATTTGTCGCGTCTCGTGAGAGTGTTTTCCAGCAGATGTCTCGCTGAACTAAGATAACCTTAAGATCCACTTCAGATCCACAATTCTCTTTCATCTACAGTCTCTTTGTCGCTGTACAATTGTTTTAGATGCGAAGCGTCTTATGGCGAAGTTCGAACCGGTGGTGGTGGTGGTGGTGTGCGGCCGACCACCCTTACTGCGCATGCGCAAACCCTTAAAAAAAGTAAAGATAAAAAACCTCCTCTCCCCCTCTCTCTCCTCAAAGCATCCCTCCCCGCGGCGACCACACTCACTGCGCATGCGCGTCCCCTCCCTCTCTCCCCCTCTCTCATCTAGGCATCCCTGCACGCGGCGTCCACACCCCCCACTGCGCATGCGTCCCCCCCTCTCTCTCCTCTCCTACGCTCCCCCCCTCACCTCTCGACGCCGACGCAGGCAGCGTCTGCTAGCGAGTTTCTTGGTTGAAAAAACCGACCGCTCGCCCTGCACAACCGTTCACTGGCCTATTACCCCGTATATATGGCACTGGATCTTGGCCTCCAAGGTGGTGCCGGATGGGAGATTTCTCCTGTGTGCGTTGTTGAACAATAAAATTTCGCAGCGTGCGCGTTAACTAAAAGCGGACTGCGGGTCTCTGCGTCCAGTCGGAGTCTTCTGTCTCTCATTGCGCATTAGCAGCGATTGGCATGTCCCAGCAGGAAACACCGGTCTATCACTTGCGTGATTGCGCCTCCCCAGGTTCTCCTGCGCAACGCCGCGATGAGCGCCAGCGTCAACGCCGCCGCCAGTGTAAGCGTTAGCGCCCGCTGCTTCGCATCTACACATGGTTCCCTTTAGCGGGAGATGGTGTAATTTTTTTCTCTATATTTGCTGTTCACAAAATTGTTCAGCTCTTTAGTGCCACTACAGCACGCGAGAGTGAGCTGGTGTGACAATACCGCAAGCCTTTCTTTTAGTTTTGTCACGACCACGGAAGTATGTAGGTATATCAGTCATTGGTGAACACATCGTTTGTAATTCCGATATTTGTGACTTCCCCGGAATTCATCAGATGTCTTCGTCTTATACCCTCAATTAGTTCCATTTGAGCTCACAATTGCATTCAGTAAGCCAATCAGCGACTGTTGTGTACGTCGCCGTATACACGCATATATTTCTGGATACTTACCTTCTGTTGTTGTTTTTTTTTTACTATATAGCCCTATACCCTACACGCTATCGCCGAGAAAACTATGTCTCAGGTTAAACAGTTGATCGTATTATTACACGAAATTCAAACACAAGCAGGCGTGCAAAAGACTAAGAGGAAATGGGGAGAGAGCAGGCAGACAGCTGCCATAAACAGGAGCACAACGCCTCCATACCCTTTAGGGAGGCGGTTCTAGAAATAAGAGACCAAAAAGGAAAAGGAAAAAAAATAAACAGACGATAGGGAAAACAGGCAGAAGTAAAGGATGAACACGAAATAGCAAGCCTTACAAACGGGATGCCACGGTAGCTTCTTGAAGAAAGGAACAAGAGAGACAGGAAAAGCAAGGATGTTAACCAGTCTAGATTAACTGGTGTGCTACCCTATCCTGGTGAAAGGTATGAAAGAGTGTGCAGAAAGAGATAGAGGAAAGGAGACAGAAGGATGACTACAGACACAAGCACTGAGTGATAGTCCTCACAGTCACATTACTAATGATCAGCAACCACCTCTGCAAGTGGGCAGGCCACATCGAGAAGCACACCCACTCGGAAATAGGCAATGGTCGAGCGTCGCACGCCTCAACACAGTTGAATTGCAGCTCGTGCAAGCGTTCTCCTCAAACGTGCGTGCTATGCGGCATACCACGTGAGCAAGGCTTACTGAATGAAGTTATGATAGTTGTACCTCTTCCTCGTTAAAACTTCGATTTGCTGAATTCGCGCATGCTTTTGCAAAACAACCGCTAAGGACGCGTTAACAGCAGTTCCGTAATGATAGCAGGAATTAGAATGTACGTGACTAAGAAACATTACATGGTAGCGACGCTTCGTTAAACGCTTCTTTGTTTATTGAAATATTTCTACCTCACGACGCTATTAAAAACGTCGACAGGAAGTTGATGACAGGGTAAGTCATAAAAGGCTTCATCTGTCTCAGCGGAGAATTATGAACCAAGGGACATGAACAAAACAAGCAATATAACACAGTTTGGTATAAAACCATACTGCTGCGGAAGTGAAGGGCGCAGTTTGAGGTCAAATTAAACTGCGCCGCTAACTTCCGCCTGACATGCCTTCAGGACAGGCTGTTGTCTCTATAAGGACAGCTAAGGGTGGAGATCCCCCCCTTCCCGCTATTACAATGTTCTTTCACGTTTTCCACAGTTAAGTTTATGCCCATTACTCCCGACACAGCAGGAACACTAATTACCAGGGGTTAAGTCTGGACAGGACCCCTTGGTGATTGTCTTTCAGTGGCTCTGCACACTCTTCGGTAAGCCGTTTGTACTTGAGAAGCAGTGCTGTGGCTGACAGGCCGGTCCCTACGTTAGCATCACCACCGGCTCATTGTGAGTTGTTAGGGCTGCATGTAAACGAGACGAAGAATCAATACTAATGTGCAGATTCCCCAACGTCCTCACCCCACCTCTTATAAGCACTTCATCGCGGACAACGTCAGCCATTCTAATGAGCATCCCCTCGCCATTCACGTATGTTGACGAGAGGTTTAGAATGACCACAGCCATCTCCCCACTTATTTCGTTTCAATACCAAATATTTCCTAGTTCACGTCAGACCCGTAACCAGAAATTTTTTCGGGAGGGGGGGGGGGGCACTTGTTGAAGGCCTTCAAAACACCCATTTTTACTATTTGTACCTCGGTAAAACACCCCCAACAATTAATTAATTAATTAGTAAAAAATTAATTGATTGATTGATTGATTGATTGATTGATTGATTGATTGATTGATTGATTGATTGATTGATTGATTGATTGATTGATTGATTGAAACTTTAGTTCCCCCAGGAGAAGGGAACCGATCCAGAGGTCAATTACACTGCTAAGAGGTGGTGGGCGGGGATCCCTATTGGTTACTGCTAGAGGGGGGCTGCAAAAACGATCGGTAAGTGCGCAACACTGGAAAATAGGACACAGCAAAGATGATACGAAGACAGAAAGAACTCAGTTCTAACTTCCTGCGCTCGATGTCTCTGTGAATCTTCTTGTGAGGTGCCCTATTTCCCAATTTTGCGCATTTATCTCTCAGTTTGTATAATGAACCAACTAGCTCTTGAAGAAATTCTAATTAGGTCTCGGAAGAGCATGTAAAAAGACATAACTAACATAGCTAGAAACAAGTTTAATGTGGCTGCAAACCGCACAGCTTATTGACAGGCTGTTGAGATTGAATTGGCGTGGCACCAATCTTTGCCAGTGAGGAATAAAAGGCACTTATCTCACACTGCATGTTGTGTTCATTTATGACCCGCCCCACTTCTTTTTTTCTCTCATTCATAGGGGTCCCTCATAACTTCCGCTGGTTCGCAAGGGCTCCCCAAAACATTCGCGGTTGAGAACCACTGGTCTAGCTCATTCCACATTACACATCACTCGAGCTGTAGGAGTAGACAAGAAGTCAGACGGCCCCTTATGCATTTGTTTAAGATGACTCGAAGGTGAAAGACACATCCTTCTTTTTTTTGTTTTCTTTTTTCTTTTCGCAGTCGACTGTCTTTTATTCGCAGTCGAACTTTGTGTTGCATTACCTCCGGGATCGGAGCGCCTCCGACCAATTGATGACGATGTCATGTGACGTCATCATGTGTGACATGTCGTGTGACGTCATAGCGACGTCATCACATGGTCATTTCTGGCATCACTCGTGCTCACGCCGACGGTCACTTTTCGCGTTTGATGAGGCATCTAAGCCTTTTTCCTTAATAAACAGCGTCGCTTACTAACACTGCGAACCGGGCAAGCTGGAAATAGTTTCGTGCTAACAAATACAACTTCGATCTCCTGTCCGGCGCTCCTTTCCTAGTCGAAATGACAGCAGCGTGTTTGTAAGAATTGATAATCGCGTTTTCTCGTAGGCATTCCAGAGCCGACGGTGACGTGGTGGCGAAACGGCACGAAGCAGCTGCACCACACAATCGACAGCTCATCGCACGGCGTCACTAGATCGACGCTGGAGCTGCCGCAACTGCACCGGCACGACCTGAACGTTTCGCTCGTGTGCAAGGCGTCCAACCACAACGATACCTACGTGGTCACAACCAGCGTCGTGATCGACCTATACCGTAAGTGTGCCCATATATTTTAAGACATATTATTTTCATGTTCTTCAATAAATTTCAGAAGCTAAGTGTAAGCGTGCTTTATCAAGAAAATATACGCCATCGTTGTATTGAGGATACGCTGCCAAATCGTGTCCGGAAACTTCAATAATAATAATAATAATAATAATAATAATAATAATAATAATAATAATAATAATAATAATAATAATAATAATAATAATAATAATAATAATATCTAACGTTTTACGGGCCAAAAGCAATATCACTAATATAAGGCACGCCATAGTGAAGGCCTCCGAAATTTCGACCATGTGGTGATCTTTGACGTTTATACTGACATCGCGAAGTACACGGGCCTCTTGCATTTCGCCTCCATCTAAATGCGGCCTCCGCGACCGGGACTCAACATGACAGTTTTCCTGGCAGTGCTGCAGGTAAAACCAAGTGACGTAACTACTTAACTCTTTTCCCTAGTTTCAATAGCATGCATATATTACCCCTGACGTATTCTTAGTTAGCGCCTTCCCTTTCCTGCGAGTCTGAGCAAGTGTAAGGAAAGCGTTTAATTACAGAGCTCGCGTATTCCACTACGATGACTGTTCTTGCCCGCGAGCGCCGCAAAAAGGCCATTCTATATCGCTCCAGTTTTTGGGTAACAGCGTGTTCTGTTGCGGCCCGCCACAGTGACACGAATTAATATTCGCCCGAGGCACATTGCGGTGTTGACGGGCGCTCTCCCAAAAACGCGGGCGGCTACCTCCGTTTCTCCCCGGAAGCGATATTAGCGACGTCAACAACAATCTTCACGGAAGCGAACAATCGTATACGGGGAACGACACCATCTCAGCCTCCGCGGCGGAAAAAAAAAAAGAAATAAAGGAACAAGGCTCTTATATAAGAGTACGAGACAGCTGAAGTGATTTCTGACGTGAGCCGCTCCTGTTGTGTCGACGACGACGCTCATCCATATCGCGTCTCTTCCCGGGAGAGGCTAACGTGCGACAGCTGCGAGCGCACTGTGACAGCGGAGCTTTAGTTATTTGCAGGGAGTGGTCCCCAATTCCCTTCTTCCTGTCGGCCGGCGCGCCTTTTCTCCCTGGCTTTGTATGTCCCCTTTCCTCCCTCGGCGTAGGAGCGTAATTTAAGCTCCCACTGCAATCATCTCAGCGGTCACCCACCCTTCTAATGCAGCCGAAAGTGCGCGGGGATGGTAAGTTGTAGGATGGGTGGGAGGGGGGGTGTAGTCGAGACAAATGTGTATGTGTGGAGGTACGCCTTAAACTGTGCAAGAAAGACATAGAAAATAGCTAGCATCTACGCAAAAATTAAGAGGGGCCTGGTGATGTGGGCTAGCACGAGGTGAGAGGGGAAAAGAATGGGGAAAGTACCATTCGGTGTCGGTGTAGGCGGTACCTGCGAATGCGAGCCGAGCCCGAAATTGCTGGCGACGTCTATTACGTATACGCCGACATGTATATGCAAAAAAGGACGGCCGCAATCAGAGTTCACCGGCTCCTATTACCCGACAGAGGTAATGCAACTCAGGGAAAAAGGAAGTTGGGTGCCCGTCCACATCAGTACCTATATACAGATGAAGCAGACGTGCCCGATATTGCTATTCACGGCGAATGGTGCAAGCAGCCCCTGCGTGCACGTAATTGAGCACGCGTTTTTTTTTTTCGTGTGTGTGTTTGTATTGCTTTCTTTCCCCGTCGCACCGGAAACGGCAACGGCTGGCGTCAGCCGTTTTGCGAAGCTCTGCTTGCACGATCTCGTTCGCGTGCGAATGATCGTTTTATGTACTACAAACTAATACAGCTGCAGAGCTTTCGAGCCGCGCTATTGACTGCATCCTCTCATATGCATGCGAAGAATAGGAGGTTCGCGTGAGGATCGTGTGCGCAGTATATTTTGGAGACGAGTACGAAACTTCCGATATCTGGTCGGGGTCATTGACCCCCTTCAACATTTCCCGTCCTCGCGAGTATGCAGCGATTATTTGCCTGTTTGGTGATTTTGCTTTTCGCTCACGGGCATTTGTGCCATCAGTGACTGCGATGTCATGACACGACGCGCCAGCGCACATGTTCCTGTTCGAGATTGTCGATAATTTGAGCGCGTCTGAAATCGTTCAGAGACCACGTGCCGCTAGTCATTGGCCGTAGAATGATAATAATAATATCTGGGGTTTTACGTCCCAAAACCACGATATGATTATGAGAGACGCCGTAGTGGAGGGCTCCGGAAATTTTGACCATCTGGCGTTCTTTAACGTGCACTGACATCGCACAGTACACGGGCCTCTACCATTTCGCCTCCATCGAAACGCGACCGCCGCGGCCGGGATCGAACCCGCGACCTTCGGGTCAGCAGCCGAGCACCGTAGCCACTGTTCCACCGAGGCGGACAGGCCGTAGAACTTTGCCACGCGGTACATGGGCTCTCGATCGGCGTCGGTGGTGGCTGTACAGAAGTTCTGGCGGAGAACTAATACAACACATAATCCATCCGTGAACTTGTGTTCATATAAATAACGAGCGCTAAAAATGACGAGCACACAAAGAGAAGACCAGACACGGGACAGGCGCGGGACATTTTTAGCGCTCGTTATTTCTGTGATCATGGACAACCAACTAGCCCGACAGTCTGTCGTGTTCATATGTCAATCAGTGTTCGAAGTAAGCACAAAGAAAACACGAAGATGGTACATGTATACTTCTAATCAACAACTATTTTGCGGGGAATAGTTGTTCAATGGAACGCTGCCTTGGAGCACGCTAAGGTCGCGGGATCAAATCCCGGCCGCGGCGGTCACATTTTGACGAAGACGAAATGCTATAGAAATCCGTTTAAAAACCCCAGGTGGTTCAAATTTCAGGAGTCCACCCCTACGGCGCCCCTGATAATCATATCGCGGTTTTTGGGACGCGAAATCTCAGAAATTATTATTATTATTAGCTGCCGAGGAGAGCGCTTTAGTGGTGTCGCTTTCTCTAGTCTTCACTGGCGTTTTCCCTGAACCTGTCTCGAACTGTAAAGATGGTTATTCGCTTCTTTTTTTTTTTTCCGTGATCATTGGTCATTGTTGCAGTGAAGCCATCCATGGTTCGCATCCGCTCAAAGCAGCGTCCGTTGGCAGCTGGTCTGCCTGCAGAAATCGAGTGCGAAGCTGCCGGCTCTCGTCCCTGCACCGGTGATAACATGGTGGTGCGGAAAGGCCAAGATAGCCGATGACAACGTAAAGGTCCGTCTACGCACTCTGTTGTAGCATCTCCTCCACTATTTCCTGTTTCTTCGCTCTTGTGACATCTCCGCGACTCTTTGAAAGTGTCTGTAGCACTCAAAAAAAAAAAAAAAAAACAAGACAAAAACTCTAAAGCAAAAGCAGGTTGACCTGCTCTTACACGAAAACATGGGATTTTTCCTGCTCATACCATCTGCTAGAAATTGTGGGCCCGCCGAAAACACCACAGGCGCACTTTTGCTGGAACTGCATGCACTTGAAACTTAGAAGAACTGAGAGCTGAGCTAGTTAGTAAGCATTCTGAAAGACTGGGCGTGGAAACACGGACACAAGGAAAGAAGTGTCCGTGTTTGTACGCCCAGTCTTTTATAATGTTCGCTTGAAAATCGATCGTGGTCTCTTCCCACTAAAACTCACTTCACTCACTAAGCACCATTAGACGAAACAACTACGAACCTGCCTATGAGCTAAACCGGAAACAAGAATCTCAAGGGATCACGCTGCATAACCAAATTAAACCTCATGTTTAGCACCACCGGCACAGATGAAAAGTTCAAACGTGATACGCCTGAAGTCCTGCGTTCACTACTATCGAACGCAGTAGTCTAGTTTAAGCTCACGTGTTTTTTTTTTTTGTATGTTCCTTTCTTTCTATCTCTCTATCTTTTCATCCCCTGATTCCCTTCCCCCCAGTGTAGGATAGGAAACCGGACGCTCGTCTGGTTGACCTTCCTGCCTTTCCTTCCTCTTCCTCCTCCTCCTCCTCGGTATATTTGCCTGCAATTCGTTAAAGGCGTGCGGGCAACTCATATTCACAGACACACGTGTATGCGTACCCAGACCACCTTGCCTAGGCCCGTATTTTCTTCTGTCAAAACGGCTGATTGGGCGAGTGTTTAAGTTACCCGCTCGTATCCCAAGTACCGTGTTCTCTCTCACACACATGCGTAGTCAGCTTGCTTATTTTTATACACTTCAAGAAAGAGAAGAGTACCCGTTAATCCTTGTCAAACATATAACTCTCTTAAAACATGCAGGTTAACCCTCCGTGGAGGTCATTGCACTCTCTTAGCTTCGTGAGAGGCGCGAACTTCCAAAAGAGAGATTATGTGTATCTTTAACGAGAGTTATATACATTATGTAACAAGTCCGGACTGTTCAGAAAAAATAACAGGCTCTTTTTCTTTTCCCCTTAAGGTGTAGGCTCCTAAAATCGCATGAAATATGTTTAAATTTTTTTTTTGTATGCTTGTACCTGTTTTTGTAATGAAATTGTTCCCATATGAACTCTCGGAAAGCACTGGAGTGTGCAGTCGCTTGCATAATGTGAAAAAAACGTTGTTTTAGCAAGGCGAGGGTTCAAACATAATAAATATCTAACACAGCGTTCTTTTTTTTTATTGTGTTGTGCGGAGATAACATACGTGAACACTGTCGGTACAACTACGGGCCTCTCGTGAAGCTCTAAATTGTGCGATTCTTTCTTATTTGTGGTATACACAGGTGATGCTAATCGGAAACCGCGTTTTCTCGGTGGTCACGTACACACCCAGAAGGGAGGACAATGAAAAACTGCTCCGGTGCGTCGCCGAAAATCCCAGCATCGCGGGAAGTTTCCTCGAAGCCACGTACAGCCTTGACGTACATTGTAAGTGCATTTCTTTGGGATTCCAACGAAACAAACATAAAAAGAAACCATGTGTGTGTGTGTGTGTGTGTGCGTGGGCGTCTGCGTCTGCGTGTGTGCATTGTAAGTGCATTTCTTTGGGATTCCAACGAAACAAACATAAAAAGAAACCATGTGTGTGTGTGTTTGTGTGTGTGTGTGTGTGCGTGCGTGCGTGCGTGCGTTTGTGTGTTTGTGTGTTTGTGTGTTTGTGCGTGTGCGTGTGCGTGTGTGTGTGTGTGTGTGTGTGTGTGTGTGTGTGTGTGTGTGTGTGTGTGTGTGTGTGTGTGTGTGTGTGTGTGTGTGTGTGTGTGTGTGTGTGTGTTTGTGCTGTGCTGCACGTGCTTGTGCGTCTGCGTGTGTGTGTGTGTGTGTGTGTGTGTGTCAGAGAGAGGTGCGTAATAATACTTAAGATGTGAAAAGCTTATCTACCTCAGGCCTCCTGGACAAGCATCATACGTGATCAGTTTCGGTGTTATTTCAAGCCTGCCGAAATATCCTAGTTCTTTTGTCTAAGCGAACACAATAAATACGTTTTATACTTAGAACTAACTGGTAGAATAACAGGGAGCTGACCAGGTTGGTAGGTATTCATGTTTAAGACAGGGTGTGAAAACACGGACACAAGAGAAAAGTCGGTGTTAGTGTTTTCTTCGACTTCTCTCTCGTGTCCGTGTTTGCATGCCCTGTTTCTTGAATTAACGCGTGCTTAATCTCTAAACGTCTACGCATGATGATTTTGATGATCACACTAGTGATACACGATGTAGAGCTGATTCGGACATCGTTTAAAATTATGAACAGGCGCGCATATCCTACGGATGCTCTTAGCGCCTTCTTGTTTCCATGTTCTTCACTTCGTAGTTATGCACGTTATACTAACGCCTACTTTTCAAATTGACGCAGACAAGCCCATTGTAACCCTTCAGCTCGGCAAGCGACTGCGGCTAGAGGAGATCTACGAGGGGCAAGACGTGTACCTCGAGTGCAGCATCGACGCCAATCCACGTGTGAGCGAGGTCACGTGGCGCTTCGAAGACAGCCAGGAGGTCCACTCGGACCCGGCGGCCAAGGTGATCACGAGCAACCAGTCGCTCGTGTTCCAGGCCATCCAACGTCTGAACGCGGGCCGCTACACATGCGTCGCCACTAACAGCGAAGGCGAGTCGGTCAGCAACGAGCTCCATTTGAGGGTAAAATGTAAGTGACTTCTAACTATTCTCTATTCACAACGCAGCAATCCAATGTGCAAGTCAAATCGGCACACATCACTTGTCCGTCAATCATTTGATGAAAAAGCCTTCATCAGAATACCACCCTTATTTGTAGACATCGAATGTGATTAAGTCACATTTCAACACACAAACCAAGGCTGTTACGTAATGAGAAGTAACAATTACGTCACGGCTTGATGTAACAGCGTTCACTTTAAGTCTTCATGGTTGTACACTATCGGTAATAACTCGGTGTTCACTTATAGGTGCGAAGCAGCTCTTTGACTAGGCTGTGTAACGCTGTCCCTCCCTCCGTGCGTACGAACGTGCCGCAACGCGCTCCCTCGCCGCAGGTGTTGGAGCGGTGTGCCAAGTAGGTCACGCCGCAGCTGTGCGTTGACGTCACGCTCCCCTCGCAGTGCGCGCTGACGTCACTCTCTCCCTGCCTGCCGCGCGCTCGCCGGAGCGCCCGCAGCTGCTGCCTGACGCGCAACAAGACCTAGGCCATGCCTCCTACGCCAGCCATCGCTTCAAACGAATCTTCCAGCGCTCACCGCAGCACCCGCGTTAGCGCCGTTCAACCCGTGACGCCACCCGTGCGCAACGCTGCTGCTTCGCATCCCATCAGGGTTCCCTTTGGGAAGATGCACCTAATTTATTGCTACGAAACAAAGTGCATATTTAGGTCCTGGTGTTCGCCTAGTTACTGCGCGAGGCGTCTCTCATAACCGTATGGTGGCTTTGGAAAGTTAAACCGAACGATTACTATTACTGTGCGAGTGCATGATATAACTATTCGAGTATCAGAATGAGGGGGGACAAAATTTTTACTTTCTCGAAAATAACTTTCGTGTGACGCGATCACCAGTAACGATTGCTTGGTGACTATGTGCCATGGTACTAAAGGTGAGGCCGCGAGCTCTATTCCTGGCCACACTTCTTGTTCTTATTATTTATAACATAGCAGCCGGCGATCCCAACAAGTTTCAAATGGCTCTTTGCTTATATATACATATGCGCAAACATATGTGGTATGTCTGGATGTTGGTATAAGCATAAGAAAACGTTCCTGTAGTTGAACTCTTCTCCAGTCGCGTATTTAGAAATATATTATATTAAGGAAAACAAGGCAATCAGAAATAGTGCCTTAACTTTCGAGTGCGGCGTAACTCAGAGCTTCAGTGTTGCTTTTGAATGTTTAGCTATATGACCCATTAGTGAAAATAACTGGCTGAGCTTGCTCAGCCTAACTCCGCATCTTGATGAGTAAAATAACCAAAAGCGCACTACAATGTGCGTAGCAAACATGTCTTTAGCTTGGGGCTCGTTATAGGACTCATACTTGTCAGCAAGAGACCTCACACAGCTTACCAGAAAGCTTACTGACGGCACTGGGAAAAGGGTAGCCTCGTTGAGACTAATTTACACACAAGGGCTCACTCACACGTGCGCGTATACTTATGGATTTGACTCGGGCGCTTACCCTCCCGATTGTATTGTTTCTTCTTTCGCAGACTCGCCAGTGTGCAGCTTTCACCAGCGCACCGTGTACCCGGCTGCGGCGCACGAAATGCTGCAGGTGTCATGTGACGTAGATGGTCATCCATCGGCCGTTAGCTTCCAGTGGGCCTTCAATGGCAGCCTGCGTCGCCACGAGATTCTGACCTTCGTTTCTGAGGGCAGCCGCAGCGTGGCGTCGTACGTGCCGCGCGACAGATCCGACTACGGCACGCTCCTGTGCTGGGCCACCAACAAGATAGGTCGACAAAAAGAGCCCTGCCGCTTCCAGATCGTGCCCATCGGTCAGTCAATCTCTGACCCTGAAATTTCATTCCTGCTCCAAAATCAATCAATCAATCACTCAATCGATCGATCGATCGATCGATCGATCGATCAATCAATCAATCAATCAATCAATCAATCAATCAATCAATCAATCAATCAATCAATCAATCAATCAATCAATCAATCAATCAATCAATCAATCAATCAATTTGTTTTATACATTCTAAAGTAAAGCTCAGAAATTGATTCCCTAGCATCCATATTCCACGGGGATGCTAAGGATCGGAGCTGGCCCCCGCATCAGGTTTAGTAGGTCATATTAATATTGATTGGGGTTTCACGTCCCAAAAACCACGATATGATTATGAGGGACACCGTAGTAGAGGGCTCCGGAAATTCTGACCACCTGGTGTTTTTTAACGAGCACCTAAATCCAAGTATATAAGGGCCTCTAGATTTTCGGCTCCATCGAAATGCGGCGGCCTTGACCGGGATTCAATACCGCGGTTGAGCAGATCTTAGCAACCGTGATGAGGCAGTAATTCTAACATAACCCCTATTTATGTTTTTTTTTACCCGTTTCTGTCTTCAGTTGCTAAAAAGTTTGCGTTGTTCATTGTGACAAACAGCGCGCCGCGTGCATGATAAGCAGCTACGCGTGTGCCTGCTTTTCCACTTCTGAAATATCCTTAAGCAAAGAGCGCCTTGAAGCAACCACGATGTTCGCAGTAACAGCTATTTTACTGCATCGTGCGCTGACCGTGGTAAGGCGGGCTCATGCATATTCTCTTCTTTCCAGCTGATCTGTACTTATTGGAGCATTCGGACGCTCCTTAAATACGTATTTTGCCTCGAAACCTGTTTACTCTTTCTAATTTAATCCACTTTGCGAGTAATGCTCAAAGTTACCGGAGTCGATATCGCCACGTGACTGACCCTCATTTCTTTTTTTTTTTCCCGCACTCGCACGTCACTTAGGTCGCTATCCTGCGCGGTCGTTTTCAGTGCAGGGCGTAACCGCCATGTACCATTGCTTGTTTCTCGCGATAGTGATTTCTGGGTCGCACTAATGGTTTCTGCTGCTTTTCGTACGATGACAAAGCGCTAAGGAAAAATAGGACGCGCACGTGTCTTTGTCTCTCCAAAGAATAACCGAAAACAAACTTTAGAGCTTCGGAAAATTCTGTTGTGGGCACAATTTTTGTTATTTTTTCGGGCTGGATTGAAGTACTGACTGTACGTTGATGAGTAAAAAGGAATTAAAATTTTGCAGTGAAGGCTGGAAACGTTACGAGTTTACTTTTGTGGTCCAACACGCCCCAATGAGCGATGAATCAAAACATCTTTACATATCATTGTATTTAATAAGTAGCGAAAACGCAGCCCTGAAAACCATGCATTATGGAAGGACGTCCCCTTCATAAAGAAAGAATGCACGACCTAAAGCATGCTACATGCACTCTGCAGGTCCACCCAAAGCTCCGTACAACTGCACGCTAAGCAACCAGACGGAGGATGCCTTTCTGGCCGAGTGTCTAGAAGACCCGAGTGACGGTGGCGTACTGCGCCAGCTGTACAACCTCGAAGTTCACGACATCTCGTGCCACCGGCTTCTCGCCAACCTGAGCGCCGAGAGACCGGCCTTCTGGGTGCAGGATGTGCCAGTGGGCCTGAACTACGTGCTCGTTCTATACGCTGTCAATGAGATGGGACGCTCGGAACCAGTGCTGCTGCGGGCCGACACTCCTGACCGCTACTGGGATGGCACATTGCATCACGGTACGTGACAAGGTGGCTGCTCGGGCTGGTTGCTACAACATACTTGTCAAAGAAAACTTTTTTTTTAGTGCACAGAACTCTAGAAGAAAAGAGAGGACAAGAGAGGACAGAGCGCACCTGTCATATTTTGTCATCTCTTCAGGCATTCTGCCCGCTAAAGAAGGTTTTGATTGTCAAGTACAGTACTATAGGAGTAGCACACAAGCGAGAGCCTGTCGACCGGATTGCCTAGCACTTCGATCTCGTGATAGATTACATCCTGCAACTGTCATCACTTTATTTTTCGAGCCTCGTAAGAAATTCTCCCACATGACAACAGGATTTTCCATTTTCCTTGGCTTAAATTATTAGCATTCTCGTAAACAAAAACACCACTGAAAGGGAACATAGAAGTAAAGTGGCAAATTTCTCAAAACGAAAACTAGACGAAAACGCGTGCAACGGATTCAAGAGAAGGAAAAAAGAAAGTAGACAGGCAAGACGGAGATATGGAAAGAGGAAAAAAAACAACAACAAAAGATCAAGGCACATTATATGCAAAATGCCTACGTTGCGAAGTGTCAGAAAAAATTAACGAAGTACGTCCAAAAAAATTCCGATATAGACATTTGTCTGAATCGAACCCACGGCTTTTGTGCCGCCTACAGTTGAGCTACTGGCGGTACAAATTGTCCGCTAGTGCTGTGATCTAAGAACGGTAGCTTCCAAATGATCCACCGTGTTATCTTTTTTAACAGTGTTAACTTTGCGGCTTTCAGATGGTGACTGGAGCAACTGCGAAGAGAGCAACTCCCTCATCGTCACCCTGATCACTGTCACCTTCTCCGCTATTTTCTTGCTTTTACTCTTCGTTATTCTTGCCCGTTACAGGGTGAAAAAGCAGCGCTTAAAAGGCAACGCTGGTAAGTCTTCTTTCTTTCTTTTATGTTTAAGCGCTTGAGTGTTGCTCTGTTAGGTTTATATGAAATATAAAATACCTGCAATGTCAGCCTTTTCAGTATGCTACCTTTTCCTCAAGCACAGTGATCCTACATTAAAATAAGTTTTTGTTTTAATAGTCTACCACGAACCAAGTTTCTTGTAGCGTGACGCTAAGTGCGCTTGCTCGTGGCTTATTTTTAAGAAGATTAGCAAAGTAGGCTCCTTCCGGGTGGGTGAAGCTGTGCCATGCGAAATAAAACTACCATATGGCAAATTGGGTGCTTTTTCTTCCCAACAGTAAGTTTTGATTGTATGTTACAACAAAGTTTATATTTTCTTTCAGGCAATAAAGTGGTGCAGAACGGAAAAGCGTAAGCGAGTTTCCTTTTTGTGCATAATTAGTTATAAAGCCGCGAAGGCATTTGTGCCTCCATTATTACTGCAATATGTGTTACCAAACCCGCCCTTTCATTTCAAATTCATTCCAAGTGTGACTCCATCGTATCCCATGCCACCCTAGACTGATTTTCGAGCTCTTTCGAACGTTTTGTGTTATACCAAGAAACTACTGGCGATCTCTTCAACGTATTCTATGATTTACTCGTCCATGCTTACTTTGCGCATGTCAACTACACATGAAGCAATATTCTCAACATGTGTGTGCATGGATTCATAATGCTACCTTGATGTAATTCACAGCTGCGCTTCCAGTTCCCAAAAAACTGCATGCGGGAATCGAAAGTTCCTCCGACAGCTCTCATAGATAAATAGCTGGAGCTAGTGAAGGGCTTTCCGAGAAAGAGATGCTAGTGCCGTGTAACCTCAACCGCTGCGTTGTAGGCATGCGCATAGCACGACGAGATGTACGCGCAGCCAAATTCTTGGCTACAAGGATGAAGAACGCTGACGAGTTGTTGATGGGTCGAAAAATAACGCAGTTGCACTCGCGGCTTCGCAGGCTTTCTCGCTCCTGCGACGGATCGGTCAGCATGACCACCTTCAACTCTGCGGAAGGTCACGAGCTCCGCTCCACTGCGCTGGACGCGTTCACCGGTCAAGCCACCTCTGCACGTTGAGTACATAACAGACGACACCAACCACACGCCGTATTTCTGCCGCCAGAAGATCGTGGACTTCTGATATCCAGACGTGCTCCCAACGAACAGCGGAAAGGAGGTATTCTGTGAGTCAATGTTCAGTCGTGATCCCAATCACTTCGCACAGTGACCATAGTGTCTCATAATTGTTGTGGTTTTACCTGCCAAAACCACGATAGGATTATTAAAGACGCCGTAGTGGAGAAGGAGGTGGAGGAGGAATGTACTTTATTCGAAGAAACCAGCAAGTTTAGGTGGTCGGGCCTAGGCCTCCCATGAGTGGAGAGCTCCAGAAATTTCTACCACATGGGATTCTTTAACGTGCACTTAAGTATAAGCAAACGGGCCTCAAACATCTTGCCTCTATCTAAATGTGGTCGCCGCGACCGGAATTCGATCCCGCGACCTTCAGGCCAGCAGTCACGCACGATAACTACTAAACCACCGTGGCGAGTGAGACCATGGCGTTTGTCAAGCTATGTTGCCACTATAGATGCAACGTGAGGAGCCCATCATGATCCCTGTGGGATATTGTGCTATGTTTTGAAAATCAACGTTTTACAAGTATAAGTAGATCGTATGCAAGCGTGGATCACTTTTAATAAATGATGTCTGTTGCATTCATTGCCACATGACGTCAAAATAGATGTCTAGTTTGCAGTTTTTCTTTACTGAGTATGCAGCTCTTAGACTCCTTTGTTTTGAGCTTGGCAGTTCGAGTATATCACAAATAAGCGACTGTTGAACGGAAGAAAAGATCCCTGAGATTATGACTGAGTCCAAAAGACGGTGTTATTGCGAAGTGAATAAATATTCATGGGCATTTATCGAGAAATCGTAGGTTGTTTAAATAAACAGAGAAAAAAAATGACAGACGAATGCTAAAAGAAATGCAACTTGACTGAGACTAGAAATAATGTCCCGAAATACGGAAAACAAAGTTTTTTCTGAAGGATATAGAATTTTCGCGACTACGAAGTTATATCGCAGAGTCTGTTTTCAGGCGAAATGGAGTCCACGTGATCTTAACAAGACGCACTAATTTGAGTTTCCGTGTGCTTCATCGAAGTCAAAATTGAGCATCAAACACAACACGCCGTCTTGTCGCAACGTATTGAAGGACCAAGCACTTTATCTTACCTAACGTCCAGGCTAGTTCATCGGGAATAACATATCAGTCAGATAAGATACCGCTGACTAGCAAACAGATCTTTGAAACAAGCGTTCTTATTCGCAGCTATCATCGATGTGCATACTGGATACCACTACATAGGAAACAACGCCAGAAGCAAGTCTATACGTGTATAATACAAGGTACGTAAGGGCCGATCATTATGCCATAGAGCGTTCGGAATCGCAAAGCACCGTAATTTATCATCAATATCATCATCATCATCGTCATCGTCTTTGCCATCTTTATGCTTACTGCAAGTCGAAAGCCTTTCATAAAAATGTCCAATTATCACTGCCTCGTTGTGTAAGCATAAAGGGGTAAAGAAACACGAAAAAAAATAGAGGATAAAGCAGGCACACGAAAAAAAAAAAGCAATGAGAGGGGGGGTGGGGTTGAACATTCCCAACATCACCAACACCTGGCTACGCCAGTGATTAGTACGTAATACAAGGTATATGTGATTCATAATACCCGAACGTGAGCTGTAATAACTCCTACCTCTGTTTTGGAATTCGCACCCGTGCGTATCAACAGGCTGTTTGTGAGAATGTGGTCTCTTTCATCATATGTTCAATAATTATGAATCAAAACGAGAATGTGCACCATCACGCGAGAAAATTTCTTATATTCAGTATCCGAGTAAGCAAAATTAGAAACATCATACGGGAGGATACACCGGGAATAGTGAAGATAAGAAAAAAATAAATAAAAACTTCTTCACTAAAATCTTTCTCTTCTGAAACTTCTTTCTCCCACTCAGGTTCGAGTGTCTGGGTTGACGTGACTTGGAGATATTACTGAAATGGACATTTTGGACCTCCCGCAAGGTCACCTGGATGCCACGTCATTCCAGACTTCAAACCAGTACATCGCTCTCGCGATGGTCGAGCATATCTGCTTGCAGGGTTCTTTCGCCTCAAGTGCCTTCTAAACAAGAAAACAGTCCTGTAAAAAACAGAGAAACCGAGCTGGAGAGTGACCCTCCAGTCACCGAAGTGAGTTTTTCACATGCTCAACTCGCTCAACTCGGAATGTGTGACCTGTGCGACCCAGAATATGACAAATCAGCTGTGGTCTCACACAGTGTCACAGTGGCTGTAATCACACTGAAGTCAATTTCGAAGATTACAGAAGACTAGTCAACCCTGATCGTCCGAGAAAATTTTTTGAAGTGCAAGGAGCTTCAGCGTCTGCTTCATTCTTCTTCTGCGTCATGAAAACCTAAAAAGCACTTAAAATCAAGTGTCGAGAGATGAAAAGATGTCTGGAAGATTGTCATTACTTCTCCGGGCTATGCCCGATCATACGAACTCCATTAAGGCAGCGTCAGGGAAAACCCAGGGAAAACCCAGGGAAAACCCATGGAAAGCCCTTAAAGACGCACTGCTGGTAAGACGAAACGTTGCGGGAGCCTTTCATGAAATTAAGGCTGAATGAGCACAGCGGGCAACCGGAAAAATTTGTTACATATCTGCGCGCAGCAAAGCGAAGCAGGAAAATACTTGCTGTGTTTGCTTCCCGTGTCAACAAAGATGACTGACACTGTTGAGAATGTGTGAAGAAAATGCGCAGCTCCACCGAAAAGGCAAAGGTGGCGTGAAATTTTTGTGGAAAGCAGCTTAAACGTGCAACGGGCGGTCCGGGCCTGGGATCATCGTTGGCATCCTGAGTAGCAAAGCTGCTGTACAAACTCCCGTACGAACTCGGATAAAATATGGAGTTGTAATCCCCTTTCACGAGCTTCATTGCTGCCGCACCCTTACGGCATCTATGGCACCATCGTCGCTTCTCGCTTGGAAACAAAGCACGCAACACGAAACGTATTCGTGAACTCTATGAAACTTTGAAAGAAAAACTATGCCAAATGAAAGTACGTCACTGCAGCAATTGTGAACATTGTCCGTGTGTCTGTGTGGCTGCAGCTGTGTGGAAACGGCGCTAATTACGACGCTTCGTGCTCACTTAATCGTGCATTTGTGTGTTCGTGTGCATGCACTGTCTGAACAGCCCACTCCACTCATAACGCGTCAGTGGGCTAATACGTTTGAAGTGGCTCATTTATCATACTGCGTTGAATCAAGAACTCGAGTTCATTGTTTTATTGCGGTCACGCACGGTCGTGTATGAATTTCAGGGTCCAGACGACAGGTGCATTTATTCGATGTGGACTATATACAAACGTTGATCCGGCTTGAGACGGTGTATACGTATAAAGTGTAAATATTGTACATAAAGATAAATTTTTTTCGCATTTTTGTGTGTTCTATCGCACTCAGCCAGACACCACCACACCAGCATTTCGGCATATTGTACGAACAGGTAGGTGAAGCATTCCATACATTTATGCCTACAAGTGTTCTGTATGAGAAAAAAAAGTGCCAGTGATACCGTGGATGTCAAGAAGCCGATTACCTTTACTGGCGCCTTAAAGCGCGTTCACCGTATCAAAGATAAGAATCACTTGAGTTTAAAAGTGGATATTCCCGAGGAAGTAGATTATTCAGGAAAATATCTAGGCATATTTCATCACGTCAGAACAACGCACAGCCGGCATTTCACGCAGCGTAATAGAAGTAAAAAAAAGTCACAGTTTCACCGCAAGGGTGAAGCAATGAATGCGATAGCAAAAAATTGTAATGTTATACGAAGTGAGGCTGGCAGCTAACTCTTTTTGGATCCGATCTCACGCAACTCTAGAAAACGCTTGTTTAAGAGAATTCTCTTCGCGTTGAAAGCGCAGCACGTAGAAGGGTACGCCGGCCCGGCCGCCGAGAAGGGGGGAGATGAGAAGGGGAGATAAAGCGCGCACCCGCGGGCACGCTTGTTTAAGAGAATTCTCTTCGCGTTGAAAGCGCAGCACGTAGAAGGGTACGCCGGCCCGGCCGCCGAGAAGGGGAGATGAGAAGGGGAGAGATAAAGCGCGCGCCCGCGCCCGCGCTCGTAAAATCGAACGTCGCCCCCCCCCCCCCCCGCCCGCTGTCGGCCGCCGAGAAGGGGAGATAACGCGCACGCCCCCGCTCGTAAAATCGAAGGTCGCTCGAGGGACCCCCCCCCCCCCCTCGCGTCTTTTCACGCTCACGAACGACGGGCGGGCCCGGTTATATATATACATATACATATACGGCAAATGACGCCGACGCCGACGCCGAAAACCAGCCGCGAGTGTCCAGATAATTGCTATAAAAAGAAAACATTTGCTTAGAGACTGAACGACTGACATTTTGTCGTAAATAAAAATGAAGTATTTGGCATGACACATACACCATAGGCGCACATAAGCATAACTTCGACTACAACGACTCGTTTAATCACACTGCAAATATTCATATGCTTATATTCCGCACTGGAAAGTCTTGACAGCAAATATAGTAACCGCGAAGGCAGCATGTCGTTTACAACAAGAACAAAAACAACAGCAGCAGCAACAACAATGAACAGAACGTAAAAACTAAACCAAGGAGCGGAATATGTAAAGAGGTTTTCAAGTGCTAGACGCTGTTCGTAAGACAAAACTAAGAAAGCAAGAACAGAGTTATCTCCCATACCCGCAATCCATCATTCTTGGTAAAGAGCTATCCGAGGCTTCTGGTGTTTACAAAAGAGCACCGAGACTTTTGAGGTCACTCTAGCCGGCTCTTTATTATTTTTTTTTTGTGCAGCGGTAAAAAGACCGTGAAAGATGATGAAGGATAAAGAAAACTTCGAAATGTCTCGGCTAAAACATTTTTTGTTAAAAGTTCAAGTGTAGCATGAAGCGCCACCATGTTTGGTCGCTTTGTTCCACCAGCGGATTTTCTATCGTGTTTTTCAGGGTAATCGATCAGCCTAAACATTCTCTCGGCAGCCGGTTATCGGGTTTCACAGTGAGGTCTGACAGCACCTAAAGCTCACCAACGTACCAGTTCTCATTTGTTTATTGTTTTATTTCGTTTTGCGCAGGAAATCTTGTAAGCATCTTTTATTATATATCTTTGCTTCTGCAGGTGACATGCAACCACGCTTTCCATTGTAGTTCTCTGCCTTGCCAGTAAAACCAGCTTGTGTGTGTGCGTGCGCGCGTGCGTGCGTGTGTGTGTGTGCGTGTGCGTGTGTGCGTTTGTGTGTTTGTGTGTGTTGTAATAAGCTCCACCTGTTCGTGTAAACTTGCGGAAGTTTCCATCGCTGCGCAAAATGAAAGCCTAGGCTATAGAGAGCTGGCAGCACAACGTACAAGCAAATCTCGGACCATTGACTCGTCCATCGGCAAGAGTTGTGCCGGTCAGTCATTTGCCTCCTCTCCCCTCCCCCTCCCCCCCCCCCCCCCAAAAAAAAAAAAAAAAAAAAAAAAAAAAAAAAAAAAAAAAAAAAAAAAGAAACAGGCAGGCGTAGAGAGAAACAACTTTTCAGCCTAATTATTTGCATATTTGCATCAGTTAACCTGTCGTGCCCATGTAGATCAGCGATTACAGTTTAATTACGGGGATGTCGACAACTTCCTGGGAAGTTACGTTCCTGTTTCGTTCTCTCTTTTTTTTCAGGTTTTAAAACGTACCCGCTCAAGCTTAATGAAGTCGGTGTTCACTGGGCTCACTATATTGAATAGACATAACTTCCAAAACACTCGCGTCGGTACAAAATTATGTGTATTTACGTTCGTGCTGTTAGTAAAAGAAACGCGCTTATAGTGTTTTTCTCTTGCCAGCAGGGAATGCCTGAAATTCATCAATCTGTACATAAGAAGTTAATGTTAACACGAAAACATTTGAGCTGCTGAGGCCGACAGAAATCGGCCCCCACGTAACAAAAAGCTTGCTGTGCGTGGTGTCACCTTCTGATAATTTTAAAAATGGCCAAGAGTGTTACATTCACAGCGCTGTTCGGCGTGAGGATCCGATCCCAAATGGAGTTGTAATAATATCGTCTTCGATCGGCCATCGAAGCTTCGCTTGTGTGTTCTATCCAGCTAATCACTGCGAACACCGGTAAAAAAAGAAAACCATGGTAACTTTAGTATAATAACTATGGTCATTATTTCTGAGGAATTAATCAATTTCGAGGCAATTTAAAAATTAACCTATTCATAAATATTATTTCATATTCATCCATTAAACTGGTGTTCGTTCCTATTTTCCCGTACCTAAAAAAAATACGATCTGTTTATCTCCCCCTTGTTCTACTTCACTCAAGTTCTCTTTAATTCTTCTTTTCGCTGCCAGCCTAATGCTAAACTTTCAACATCCTTCTTGGGCACCATCGCGTTTTTACGGGAGAGAAAGCTTGGCCAGCTTTACTAGATGTCCCGTACCAAACGAAAAGAATGCAGAGCCTTCGCGACGTAGTACTACATTTGGGAGGCCAGTTAAAGAGAGAAGAAATGGTAGAGAGGAAACTGCAGGGAGGTTAACCAGTCCAGGATGACCGGTTTGCTACCCTACACGTGGGAACGGGATGGGGAGGAGGCCAGTTAAAAGCGCACAAAGGACGAATGGCAGTCAAAGATGCAAGACGAGCGTAGGAAAAAACTGGTGGCCATGCCTTGGATAACGGTCGGTAGTTATATGGCGCGTGCTGCTTTAAGTATACTCTTTCTGCTGTCTCTCCGCATTTCTGGAAGAGAATTGATAACAGTAAATTAAGATTAATCTGGTGCTTTTTTTGTCGAGGAAGTGCTGAATACCATGAATAACTCAGTGCAAGAAAAGCTCAGAAACACTTACGTGGAATGAACAATGAAGGGGAATGGATAAGGGTTCAATGCTCTTTTCTTAGGCGAGATCGCACTTGCTGAAGGACGTGAAATGCAGCGCAGAATTCAAAAAGAGAAACTAGGAAGCGGACAGGAGGAGACAGAGAGACGGACTCGCTTCCTTGTTAGACACAGCCTGATAAAACCAACAGACAATTAAGGCGAGGGAGGTATCAGGACATTATTTGTAGTGAACTAATTTTGAAAGAAATGGTATTCAGACCATCTTTTTACTTGCTGTTACGAAGGCGATGGTCAGATCAACATTTCTAGAAGCTCGCACGACCGCGGCGTCATTCTCATCTTAAGCACTCTGCTCGTGGTCTTGGATAAGACGCCTTGGATAATTACGCAGTAATGATAACAATAACAGCCAATTGTCTTAAAATAACATAAGATGTGTCACGTGAAATTAATTGAAAACTCGGCACTAGTTCTTAAGTTGACATAGTGTTGATGTTTTAATCTTATTATGCATGCAGTCACAACATTTTGTTTGCCTTTCATTACCTCTTCCCGAGTAAAATATATGTAGATATAGACGGAACCATGCTTGCACTGTCAAAGCTTGTACTAAGCGGACACCGACGCAATAGAAGGCCTTAACGTCCAACTTGCCAGCTGGTTATTTTGCTCATCTTGTCCCCTTCATCTCACTTATTTCGTGCACGCGTCTTCATCAGCGTCGACCAATCAAGCAAACATTAATAGCAAAAAAAAGTATCTCTTGCTCACAGAATGCACTGCAGTAATAACATTTTCCACTTAGCAAAATAAGGCTTCAAAGCATGTTCTTGCGTCAAGTGTCAACAACTCAGATGTTGGTGTGATACAAGCGCGTAAGTGTGAGGTGAAATACGTGACTGACATAAGCCTGTTTTTCTTGACCAACAGAGTGCGAAATCGAAACATTGGGAAACAAAGCCAACCTTACCATTTCCTACACGTTGTGCGACGGAAAAGTGTGATAACAAAAATATTTACCTTGGGCATGAAGATATTTAAATATCCTCCAGAGAAATAAATTGTCACACAGCTGTTGCTGGGTGCAAATTAGGTATAGAAGCTATTCTAATCTCGACGTTAAGCAAACAAATTTCACCTGAAATGATGCGCGAAGTGCGACTGAGCGTTTCTCCGCGAGCAGTAAAAAAAAAAAAAAAAAAAAAAAAACCGTCAGAATAAATTATATTCCGGCATTTTACTTTCTAAAGCCACAATATGATTATAAATCAAGTCGCAGTTTGGGCTATGACTTTTGACCACTTGGCGTTCCTCGACACGCATTTAAACTCAAGTACAGGGGTGTTCTTCCATTTCGCCTTTCTCAAAAGGCGGCCACTGTACGGCCGGAAATCAAACCCGCGTCGTCGAGCTTTATAATGTTAAAATTTACCCTCTAAACTACAGCAACAGGTGAACAAATAGAGAAATAAAAGCATGGCTGATTCCTCCGTCATAAGAATCGGTATAACACGAAGGTGAAACGTGTCTTCACAGAAGTGGTGCTATATGAGTAATATACTCGTATGAGAGCTTGTAAGATGTCTATTAGTGTTTGGCAGCTGTAGGCACCGTTTGACGTCGATGCGCCCACGTTGACGCCTAGTGCTACATCTCCATCACGATGAGCAATGCCCATGATCATGATTTCACCGTTGTGGTAGCTGAAGTTACCATATACCTGGGAACAGCTTATCGCGAATCCCGCGCAAACGTGGTATCAACAAGCACACAAACACTGGGACTGGATATGCCTTTCTTCAAAGCGTCGTTAATTAAGGAGAGAAACAGCACGGTGTGCGCTCCCGAGTGATAAGGTAAACCTACGCCTGTACTCATGCATACATTACCACATTGCCCAACAGCAACGCGGGAGGCTGAGGTTCGTAGCTTTAGCTGCGACCGCGCGGGCGTTTCACGTCACGCTGGCCTCGGTCACGGTGATAGCATGGACAGGTGGCCAAACGCGCCGCTTCTCCAATGCACCGCGTGTGTCAGGAAATTGCTCGAGTTGCCTCCACCTTTCCGCAAGGGGGGCAGCAGGGGTACTCTAGGGCGATTTCTACTCTCCGGCGCGTTTGAAAGTACGTAGCCGGCGTGCGTAGCGAGCATTTAAACTGCATTTTAAGACGAAAGCCTTTAATGTCTCATGCTCACGTCGGTCCGTCCGTCCGTCCGTCCGTCCATGTCCGTCCATCCGTCCATCCGAGCTCTGGCACGGAGCGCCAGGGGCGCGATTCTCGCGGTGCCCACTTAGTGGACATGTCCACTTCGGCGGAGTGCATTCAGTTACTCGAAAAAGCGGCGAGCCATGACGTCATGGTGCTCTTGACCACGTCGACGCACCGAACCCGCCAGTACATTCCCAGCATAAAGAGAAAGAAACTGGACGAAATGTACAGTAACTGGACTCTTAAACAAACTTGACAAGTCTGAACTTGCGTATGAACGTGGTGAGATGTATGAAGAACGACGCAGGGAATGTGCGTACCGACATTCCAAGTGCGTCAGGCGGGCGGCCGCGTTAAACCTAATTCAAGGGCTACCGTGATTAGAGTTCATGCACGGCCTCCGAGATGTGCGTCCAAAAGCGGATCTCTGGGGGCAGCATTCGTTGCGGCGAAACGCATTCCGCCTTTCTCATTTGTGTCGAGAGTTGTGAAAGCTGCGTGGCGTCAAAATGACGTTGCGGAAGAAAGACCGGAAACAGGCGCGCTGCTCGCCGAGCTTAGCCAATCAGTGGAGGCTGAAGTGGACATGTCCACTAAGTGGACACCGCGAGAATAGCTCCCCAGGTCGCCGCCGGGATGCGCAAACGGACGCCGGTCGCGTCGGACTCTACAGCGCTCGCGCTCTGCTTGCGTAGCGTCGCTGTGCCCAGCGTTTGCAATCATTCTGACCGACGCCGTCTCAATGGACACAGGCGTTCACGGAATACACTTTCGAATTTACAAAGGGTCCGTCAATTTAAGCGCTGGAACGCGGATGGCGTTTGCACGATGCGCAAAGCGCGAGAAAATACTAACGCATGCGAACGACGGAAGATTAGTCTCGCGTCTCACTGCGATTCGCGGTAAAAAATTAAAAAAGAAAACTCGCTCACATTCGGTTTTAGGAGCGAAGATCCTTATGCCGTGGGTCGTGCGTCCCTTGTTTGTAGTTGCGTGATGACGATGACGCTGCCATCACGGCACACCACATGGAATGTGGTGTGCCGTGATGACGATGACGATCGCGATGCCATACCACACATGGCATCGCGAGGGGCGAAGCTCCTTATGCTTCGGCCGGCAGAAAACAGCCAACTCAGAACTGGCGCGGACCGGGGGAATCCGACTAATTAAAACAAAGCATTTCGAGGGTTGTTGATCGGTGCTGACGCAATGTGATTTCTGCCCAGTGCTCTGAATGTCAAAGTGAAGAAATTCAAAAAAAGCGCGGGTAAACGGCGGGAGTCACGATGACTCTCGGCACGCCACATCACGGCACACCACATGGAATGTGGTGTGCCGTGATGACGATGACGATTGCGATGCCATACAACACATGGCATCGCGATATGGTCTCACATGCACATCGTTTTACCACATGCAACAAACCACCATCACGTCTTTGATGACGTACGTCAGGAGCTTCGCCCACTCATCATCATTCACTCCGCGGATATGCTGTGATTTTTTAAATGCGAATGCATTTCATAGTCGGGCTATGTCAGGCATCCGGCGTTGTCCGGCGTTGTCCGGCGTTGTCCGGCGTTGTCCAGCGTTGTCCAGCGTTGTCCGCGGAGGAGGAGGAGGAGGATAGGTTGAGGAGGTAAGCGCCGGCAGGTGTTAGATGTGAAGTATCTTATGGCGAAGCTTAATCCGGTGGTGGTGGTGTGCGGCGTGACCACCCTACTGCGCATGCGCAAACCCTTTAAAAAAAATAAAAATAAAAAACCTCCTCTCTCCCTCTCTCTCCTCTAGGCATCCCTAGCCGCGGCAAACACACCCTCACTGCGCATGCGCCTCCCCTCCTCTCTCCCCTGCTACGCTCCCTCCTCTCTCATCTAGGCATCCCTGCCCGCAGCGTCCACACTCCCACTGCGCATGCGCGTCCCACCTCTCTCTCCTCTCCTACGCTCCCCCCTCCCCCTCTCTCGCCTCGCGACGCCGACACAGGCAGCGTCTGCTAGCGAGTTTCTTGGTTGAAAAAACCGACTGCTCGCGCTGCACAACCGTTCTCTGGCCACCCCGTATATATGGCAATGGATCTTGACCTCCAAGGTGGTGCCGGTGGGAGATTTCTCCTGCGCGTTGTTGAACAATAAAAATTCGCAGCGTGCGCGTTAACTAAAAGCCGACTGCGAGTCTCTGTGTCCAGTCGGAGTCTTCTGTCTCTCATTGCACATTAGCAGCGATTGGCATGTTCCAGTAGGAAACACAGCTCCATCGCTGCGTGCTTTACGCATCCCCAGTTTTCTCTCCTGCGCAACGCTGCGATGAGCGCCAGCGTCAACGCCGCCGCCGGTGTAAGCGTTAGCGCCCGCTGCTTCACATCTACACATGGTTCCCTTTAGCGGAAGATGGTGTAATTTTTTATCTCTCCGCTCTCACTCCCTCTCTCATAGCAACAGCTGTGGGCGCGTGCGCTTATCCTCGCCCCTAGCAACCGGAGCAGGTGGTGCGGGCGGAGTAGCGGAGAGTGAGTGGAGAGGAGGAGCGCGCTCTGGTGTGTGATAGCGCTCGCATCGCGGAAGCTCGGCGGAGCTCCC
>JALIZH010032992.1:8030000-8132500 GCA_030522465.1 Rhipicephalus appendiculatus
TGAAACGGGTTCTTCGCATGAAGGACTTCAATTCTCCCATTGGACTTAAAAACTTAACTGCTCTAATTACAGAGTTAATTAATTTAACTTTCTTAATTGGTGTCCCAAATCATGTCTTCAACCATCTCAAGGTGCCTGCCGCTACAGAAAAAAGCAATTGTGGAGACAGCGAGCAAATACCGCATTTTCCTGATTTTTTAAAAAATAGTGGACACATATCTTGAAACACCCTGTATATATATATATATAGTTCAGCAAGCGTCGTTCGGACAATGTGTTCCTGCGGCTACAGGAAGCGCTTTCTTATTTCTTCCTTCTACCATCGCCAGCACCATCCCTGTTTGCCTAAGCATTTTTTTCTCTCTCGAAGTTCATCGAGCATGCGGGCAGGTTCTTGACTACGAAACACTGCTTTCATTGCTAAAGTATTGAAGCGCGCTGTTCCCCTTCCAGCTGCGCACTGTAAGATGACAGCAGTTTTACTTTTTCCCATATGTATTTACAATGTTACCGTCATCGATATTACGTTTTACTACAGTGAACACGCTCTTAGTTTGTAACCGAGTCGCAATGCGGGCTTGTAGGTACGCCATCACGGAACAACTACTGCGGCGTATTTGCACGAGGAATCGTGAACACAGAGTGTAACGCTGTGCCTGTGTACGTGTTTACGTGCCGTGCCGTTCTTTTGTCCTAGTATGTACGTGTTAGAATAGTATTTCAATTCCCTTCGAAGCAGCGCGCACATAGTTAGAGCTCTCGCTGAGCATGAGCTCCATTGTTGCGACATATTGCGTCGGTTGTATGCAACACTGATCGGTATCGAACTGACATCGCTATGAGAGTAACGCACAGAATCTCAGCAGGTCCTCTTCGAAGGGATTGGTTGCGCAGCCGTTCGGTATGCAGATAAGAAGACGAGACGTACCTTACATACGAATCACAGCGGCTTCCACCTTACCGCATGCACCGCGAGCACTGCCAGACACGCAAGACGTCCTACAAATATTCTGGATCAAAATACTTTGGTACTACAGAAGGCTGAAGACTAGGCAGGAGGTCTATTCAGCCCCTGCCTCCTTTTATCGATAAAACTGAAGCAGGAATCGAAGCACCGTTCGTTCTAGAACAACTCTTTGAAGTTGAACAAAGCGCGCTTTCATTATAAAGCGCTGAGTCCGCTGTTTCTTCCTGTTCGCGTGCTGCGTGAAGGGTATGCACAAGTGCAGCGCGTTTGAAAATGCGGTTCTTGGAAACTTCCGGCTCAAGCGCTTTTCTTGCACAAGTTCATCGCACCGTACGGCTATCCGTTGGTTGTGCTGCCGTCGATCTGAATTTGCATCAGTACTATGGAGAAATTAAGGTGTGCGGGCAAGTTCATATGCACTCGCTTTTGCCACGATGCCTCTAGCAACCCTAATTCCACGGTGTTCTGCTCGACGGTGCCCTATTCCACCTTCATAGCGATGTATCGTTGATTAAAACAAAGTTACACCATCTCCCGCTAAAGGGAACCATGTGTAGATGTGAAGCAGCGGGCGCTAACGCTTACACTGGCGGCGGCGTTGACGCTGGCGCTCATCGCAGCGTTGCGCAGGAAAGAAAACTGGGGAGGCGCAAAGCAGGCAGTGATGGAGCAGTGTTTGCTACTGGAACATGCCAATCGCTGCTAATGGGCAATGAGAGACAGAAGACTCCGACTGGACACAGAGACCCGCACTCCGCTTTTAGTTAACGCGCACACTGCGAATTTTTATTGTTCAACAACGCACAGGAGAAATCTCCCAACCGGAACCACCTTGGAGGTCAAGATCCATTGCCATATATAAGGGGTGGCCAGTGAACGGTTGTGCAGCGCGAGCAGTCGGTTTTTTCAACCAAGAAACTTGCAGACGCTGCCTGCGTCGGCGTCGCGAGGCGAGAGAGGGGGGGGGACGCGCATGCGCAGTGGGAGTGTGGGCAGGGATGCGTAGAGGAGAGAGGGGGGGGAGCGTAGGAGAGAGAGGGGGGACGCGCATGCGCAGTGGGAGTGTGGACGCCGCGGGCAGGGATGCCTAGAGGAGAGAGGGGGGGAGTGTAAGAGGGGAGAGATGAGGGGAGGCGCATGCGCAGTGAGGGTGTGGTTGCTGCGGGGAGGGATGCCTAGAGGAGGGGGGAGAGGAAGTTTTTTATTTTTTAAGGGGCTTGCGCATGCGCAGTAAGGGTGGTCACGCCGCACACCACCGGATTAAGCTTCGCCATAAGATGCTTCACATCTAAAAGGACTTGAAAGAAAAAAGAATTAGTACGTACCGCAGAAGGGAATGCCTAAGAAAGACTCGGTACAGAAAGCATGTGAAGGCTGAAAAAATATGGCTAACAAAATGCGATATTATTCACAGGAGGGTAGACTACACTTCAGAAGGGTAGTCTGTCGAACGCCGATGCAGAAAAAAAAATTTACAAAAGATGACATGCTATCACTATTCAGGTGTCGTTCAAAACACTTCAACAGTGGCATATGCGCGTGGCAAATTAACAACCGTTTTAGCACCGTGTTTAATTAATCGACACGCTACTTTAATCACTCCACAGCGGCTAATGAAGACGGCAGGGCTAATTGCATGACAACGATATTGAAAAGTTCGCTTCGTCGACTTACACTCCAAAAGAAAAAAAGAATAGAGTATGCATTACCCTATTCCGTAAACCCTGACTTGCCGCGTATATGATTCTCTTTAAAGAGACACGTTCAATCTCTTTTGAGTCCCTGACTCTTCAACGAAAGTATAATGATCTGCAAAGAGAGTTCATGTTTTTTTTTTTGTTTTTAACAGAGTCATTACGTGGCACGTCAAGAGTCGCAAAACAAAGTTAAAGGGCTCTTTTTTTTGAGTGTGTACAATAGGTGGCAGAAGGAAGTCGAAAGGGAAAAATTTGACGAATTCCCGGCAGTTTAGTTTCGAAATGACTGGACAGGCGAAGTGTCGTGATGGATCACGGCACGACTCAAATGCCGCACTAAATGCAATGGCACCGCAGGGACAGTCTAATAATAATAATAATAATATCTGGGGTTTCGCGTTCCAAAACCAAGAGATCGTTATGAGAGACGCCGTAGTGGAGGGCTCCGGAAATTTTGACCATCTGGTGTTCTTTTACGTGCACTGACATCGCACAGTGCACGGGCCTCTACGATTTCGCCTCCAAGAAATGCGACCGCCTGCGGCCGGGATCGAACCCGTGACCTTCGGGTCGGCAGCCGTGTAGCGTGACCACTGCTCCACCGAGGTTGACACCACAGGGACTCTCAACTCAACAAGAAGAAGGGGGGAAAAAAAAGATAGGGTCACAAAGCAATGACAAAACTGAAAGCAAGCAACACTGGTACTTCGCGGGCAAAGAAGCTCGGCGGCAGCGGAACGTTTCTTTCCAAGACTGGATATCCATTTCACAAACGGGACCATGGCTAGTCGGACAACGACCGGCTTAACAGGCACTCACAACTGCACCCAGTCATTTGATCGTCGAAGGGGATGTTGGAGGGGAGTTCGACCGGGGTGCTGCAAGGGGAACACGTGAATGGGAAGTTGAAATCAGAGTGAGACAAGCCGAGGATTAGGACTGAGCCTGGCGCATGGGATACTCTCGGTTGGAGAGGAAGAAAAGGAAGCTTCGGACTGCGCCACAGAGTCATAGAATGGGAGAAAGCTGAATATATAGAGGAAGAGGTTTGAGAAGAAGGAAGAGAGAGGATATGTGTGTGGTAATGACAGCGGGGTCCAGATTGCAGTTTTGAGCACTTGAACCTTACGAAAGGGCTTTTCTGCTTTTGCAATCTCTTATCGGCCATCTTCAGGGACCGTCGAAGGGATAAAAATAAGGCGGACCAGTGGAGAGCCACAACTACCAGGCGCGCTAGGAAGAAAAAGACGGCGCAATATTTGTTCGGATGGAGATAAACAAAACTTTTTGTAAGATCTGTTCACCTGTAAGAGAACGTGTTCAACGATAACTGCGAGGTTATGCGATGATTATCAACTGTACGTCGCTCGGCCTGCCTTATCCACTAAGTACAGGGCGATATTCGTGTCACGGTTAAGGTAGGGCTGCTTTAGTGCTGGTTTCGACAGATTGGCTTTAGTGATGCTTCATTTCAGCTCCCTCATCTTCGCCGTTTGTCACATGCAACCTTGCTCGAAAAGCACAGGCTTCCTCGGAGTGTAGCGATTCACAGCGAAATATAGAGAAATACACCGACGCAAACAGCAGGACATATAAGAGCGTTAACGCAGGACGAAGGGAAAAGCCACAGGTAGCGCTTTTGTCCTGTGGTTGTTTTCTTCGTCCACCCTTCGCGCTCTTCAATGTACTGCCGTATTACAAGACGTAAGAACTAGCTCAAGGCGACATGATCATACCGAAACATATTCCTCCTCCCTCTCTCTAGATTATCGGAAGGTGTTGTTGCATGGAAACCGGACTGAAAATAATATATAATGGTGTCATCGTTTGCGGGTGTAACCGAATTCTTCCCGCATTATATGTATACAACGCACACACCGAACCCAAGTGTACGAAGCTGTGGCTAGTTGCTTCACTGCTAGTCGGATTAATCAGTGGCTCCTGTATTATCGCAAACAATCACTACCCCGTGATCACTTCACGCAGCATTTGTTGGTAGGTTGTAGTTTCCCGCTATAGTTCAGAACTTGCTTAAATGTTGATTGGAACTGTCGGTTCTCCGTTGTATTATAAGGTACTACCTGTTAGTACGATGGGCTTAGATAAACATGTAAAGCAGAATCAGCTTTGCTCCAAGAACTCTCGTTCGGCTTCTGCCCAGTTAATTTTTTTTATTATCCTTTACCCCCATGCTCGTACCACGCGGGCGGAAGAAATCACGGCACCTTGCGGATCTTACGTACAAGCCCGAGTCCATGACAGGGAACAAATAACCAGCGGCCGTACCTATAGCAGCACACCACACATGGGCGGAGCCATTACGCTAATTGGTTTGCTCGTCCAGGTTAACCAGGAACCATCTCAAACATGGACACGTTCCCAGGTGTTGCAATGACTAATGCCGGCTGCCATGAAAAGGCCCGTCCTGTGAAGGTGCATGGCCAGAGTGGGCCTGCAAAGCACGAAGTTAGAGTGCTGCCCCAGAACCAGCCCCACTATGTGACGCGCCCTAAATAGCGCATTTTCGGTCGTTGTCTGTCGGAGGCGACAAGCTTTTGCACGAACTTTTCGAACCCAGCCCGTACTGTTCTTTAGATACACCGTAGGGTGACGGGAATTATAGCGCGATCGTTAAGCTTTTCAGTCGCAACAAATGCCATAATTGTTCTCTTCAAGAACACAGAACGTTGCCGCGCTGTACATGTCTGTATAGTTGTACACGTTTGTAAGTTTTCCGAGTATTATTGCATAGTGAAAACATAGCAGTACAGCACGGATGGGCGAATGTCAGCTAAAGCCCGGATAAGTGGTGAAGCTTAAGGTTTGCACATAACTGCAAATGTGACAAGTATATATGTTAACGCATGGTATCGTCGGTGCAACATTGAGTAAAATCATTTGTGTCTGAATTTATTACACACAGGCATGCGACATAAGTGCGGACTAAGGGATGGAGAAGGCTCAGAAAAGACCTTTGTGCCAATAGGCCCGCAAACAACTGGAGGCTGTTGAAAGAGTGCGCTTACTATGCTTGTCTAAAGGTAATTAGTGCAGGTATTGACGTGCCTAAGGACTATGTGCTTTAGGGATATGAGTATTAAACAGGGGCCTTAGACGGTCGAGTCCTTGCAATTCCAAATAAAAACAAATTTTGGCTTATTTTGATATAACGGTACTCTACACTTAAACGCATAAGCGACTGTGTCTACATCCGCACCTAATCACACATACTTCTATTACTTAAATTGAGTGAGAGCAAATGCCAGGAAATCACGATGGTCGGAATCACAACGGCAAAGATGGCCGGCTGGCGGTACACATCAAGGAATCCGGAATGGCGCCGTCACTGATGGGGACAACGTCGCAAATACAGACACGAAGCAATTTTCACGAACCCACCAATTTCAAGATTCTGCCCAAGGTTACTTGCTCAAGTGCGTTGTATACATGGCAGTGTGAAGGGGTGCAAACTTGCCATCGTGGTGCCCCCGATCACTATGCCTATGGTTTGCGAATGAGCACACGATGTAAAGGCGCACAAAAGCACATGATATGAGAACAACAGCGCATATTCAAAAAAGACAAGGACAAAAACATTTACAAACAACACAGGCGCTGAAGTGCAACTATGAATATTATTGCTGTAGACCTCTTATTTGTAAGAGCTGCCTGAGACAAGCAGCGCATGCGTGCAGAAAGAGGAGGGTCATAAGAAATATCGGGAAGTTCATATAACCAATACATACGCAAGTAGCAATGAGTGAAATTGTAACCAGGCTTCTAAAAGTATTGCAGCGAAATCATTTAGTCATATCATCTTACGGAGAAAAGAAACAAGAAAAAAATAGGTGTAACCAAATAGCCCGCCAGTATCCACTCAGTGATTTCAAAGCGCGATCCCCCACAGCAACACCTTATCTCCTTGGACGACGCGCGAACGTTTCGCGGGATGATTCACGACAACACGGTAAGCAATTTCGAGAGTGGACCCGTGGGCCGCATTCGTACAATAACGCGGCACTCCTATACACCGCATTCCCGAGTCGACTGAACCACGGCTTCGTATAACACTGCGCGGAACAAATACCATGAAACTCACGATATGCCCTAGTTTTCGAGGTAACAAAGCACCGACGCCACGTGCTTCACCGTGAGCTCCTACGGCAATCTCTCGTACATCCTGCAACAGAGGCTGCGCTAGCAGCTAAATAAATAATAATAAAAAGAAGTTTATGTAGGGCTACAACCATTCTTTTCTTCCGCACAGTTTTTATTTATGCCGCTGATAAATTTCGTTCCAGTGGTATCAGCGAACTTGGCACAATGTAAAAGAAGTATTCATTACAAAATATTACAGAGAGCGCGAGAATTCGGATTTATGATCATGCGTAATTAACCTTCGCTATACAATGTTGACGAGCGGAAAATTACGGCGTGGCGGTGGCCATAGAGACGTGTATGCGCGCTTTCTGCATACTAGCACGGTCTTATAGATAGTCTTAGTAAGTTTGCGCGCTTTCTCTCGCACGTTTAGTGCGAGAGAGCGCGCGCGCGCACACGCACACGCACGCACACGCACGCACACACACACACACACACACACACACACACACACACACACACACACACACACACACACACACACACACACACACACACACACACTCTCTCTCTCTCTCTCTCGTGCTGTTCAAGCTTATTAAGCGTGTTCTGATCATCAACCAACCAGCCCACCAACGCACTTTGGCCATAGATAGTTAGTCATTGGCTCGTCGGTCAAGTAGAAAAGAAAAACTACAAGATAACCTTACATCTGTTCTAGACAGGACGCAATGGAGACGAATGGTAAAAAAGATCAAGCTTTTGGAATTACCCCGCTTCGATAAATATTCGAGACTTCGCAGCACGGGCTTTTATCAATCGCGAGGAGTCCACCGCAGTAGCCCTCTCACCACCAACTTCACTGTGTTATATGCTTTGATAACGTTTTTCTGCATTATTCTGCATTAGGTGGACTGATTTTCATCAGTTGGACTGATAGGCACATTTTTTCTATTACATTCTCTTTTCCCGTTTTGTACGGCCCTTTGTCTTCCAAAGTACAGGGTAACCAAGTGGAACTCTTCTCTGGCTAAGGTCCCTTGTCGTTCATCTTGTCTTATCTCTTTCCTCTCTTTCTAATATCCGTGATCTCGTATCAACTAACAGATGCCTTCCAGTAACGTGCCCTGTGCAATTTAAGATAGCGGATTAGGAACCCTTAACCAGTTGGTAATGGGTGCTCTCCTATTAAAGGAACGTACAACCTGCTTACACGTCGATGGAAGTTTGCTTTTCTTTTTTCTGTCATCTTTTATTCCCCTTACCCCCTTCCCCAGCACAGGGTAGCCAGCCGGTCTGAGAACTGGCTAACCTCCCTGTCCTTATTTTTCTTCTCCTCCTCCTCCTCCTTACTTTCAGAGATGTGGACACCAAAGGATGCGCCTCGCAATGTTGGTCGGCTGCAGAAGTTGTATTGTTCGAACAGCGTACAACGAACTTTAACATGATATGTGCATTCCATTCCCACACATGTGTGCATGCGCAAGCTTCTGTGATCGTGCGTGTATGTGTTTGTAAAAAGCGGATTGCCTCTGTGATTGTGTGCTTTGTCTTTTACAACGTAATAGTAGAAGCAATCGGAAAAGAAAACTCAGGTGTAAGCCTTACGGATTTTTTTAAAGCGGTCGTGCGTTATAAGAAAAATGCAGAGAGAAGTAACCTGAGATCTGAAAACTGACAAATGTACGTGCATACAAGCTTGAGAAGCGACAACGACAAACACACACTCAAACTGCATTCCTTCCATATACTGCGGAAGCGGACTTTTTTAAAAAATTATTTCTGGGCATCTCTCTTCGTAACACGTTTTATACCGAGCGCCTATAAAAGGTCCTCGGTGAGGTTACTCCAGCCAATTTCTTTCCAGTTCTACGCATTTCGCGTGGCGTTGCACAGGGAAAAAACATATAAAAAATTACGGCTCCTTATTTACCCCGGAAACGCCACATAGGTTCTGGTTCGCTCCCTCACGACGCGGTGGAAAAAGCGAAATTGCTTCCATCTAGCCAATATAGCTCAGTCGCACAGGAAAGTATGTGGCCCTTTATTTATTTATTTATTATTTTTTTTTGTTTGAGGCAATATGTAAAGCAGACACCGATTACCCGCAGGCGTTGGGTGCGTGTTCGGGAAACCGGAGTCATTCCTTTTTCAGCAATACATCCACACCACCCGGTAATGCAATCTCGGAAGGCTATGACCGACATATTACACCTATACTCAACAAGAGCAGCAGCACGATAGGTCGAGAGCCCCGCTCCCAAATCTCGAAAGAAAGTATTACTACAGCACCTTAAAGGGAGGCAAGGCACGACAGTGTTCGGAGCGACATCGTACAAGAAGCAATTTCGAGTGGTGGAGTTCTAAACCACTTTCTTCTTCTGAATTTTCTCTCTCTCTTCTACCGCAATTTCAGCTCTAGAGAAAAAGAAATACGCGGAAGCGAAGAAATGTACGTACACTGAACAAATTGCGTCTTGGCTTTACCGTGCAGCCCTGCAATTTGCGTCATCCATGCTCTTGTGTACAGCCTTCTAGTTCTGCTATAAGCGTGACGGGTGTACTTCTCGAGTTGTGCATTCGCTTAAAACGTGTCTTCACTTGGCCTCTCTTTAAAACACATATTGAAGCTCGCTTCTCTCCGTTATCTCGGTGGCTTCGTTGGGAAATGTTGCGACAGGTGCCGTAAAATCGTGGTTGTCTTGGTTATTGACAGAGACGTGTAGCAGACCACTATATCACGTGTGAATATTTTCTCTTTCTTTATATCTAATTCTTTTCTCTCACTCTCTTTCACGTGCTTCCCGCGATCCACTTCCCCGAGCAGAGTTTCAGTTTAACTCTCGCACCTGCTGTACTCGGTAGCGAGGCTTGGCCAATTCCTGTGGCGCATACCCCCCCTGTGGTTTTCTGCGGACAACGCATGCCTTGCCGGACATCAATAAATTTTCGCACCCACTCCCCTACCCACTAAAGCTTTTACGGCCGGCACAAACAGCTCCGCAGTAAAAATATCAGGAGCCGACCTTTATACTTGACTTAGGTGTCTGGTAGTGACACACTCCCGTCGACGTTCGTGCCCCTGGTGTATTCCTTGAGTTAACTCGGAGCCACTGATCTCGGAGGCCACGTAGAAAGAAGCGCGTGGTTGACATGCGCTCCAACAGGTGCCGCAACGTTCCCAGCTGCTCGCAAGAGAAGCATTTATTCGTTCGATGAACTCAATCACTTAATTTTCATTAATTATACTGTCAGTTAATTGGCTCTTACCTCAAATAAGGTTATGCTCTGATATCATGCGATGTAACTCTTAACTTCAACCAGAAATATCGATTTCTATATTTCTAGAAGTTTTTTCTGAATATTGGGAAAACCGGAAATAAGAGCTCGACCGGAAGTACTTAGAAGGAAAATAAGTGCCACTAAAATAAAAGGTTCGGGGGTAAACGCTACTTACACAGGTCACGAGGAGGAGGAACGAAGAAAACAAAATAAAAAAAAACAATACTTTTGGAACGTTTCACTAGCTGTAGTAATTTTTTTTCGTCCCGTTGACTGAACATGTCAAGCAGATGATAATAATAATAACATCTGGGGTTTTACGTCCCAAAACCACGATATGATTATGAGAGACGCCGTAGTGGAGGGCTACGGATATTTTGACCATCTGGTGTTCTTTAACGTGCACTGACATCGCACAGTACACGGGCCTCTACCATTTCGCCTCCACCGAAATGCGACCGCCGCGGCCGATATCGAACCCGCGACCTTCGGGTCAGTAGCCGAAAGCAGATGATCGATAGGCCTTCTATTTGTACTGAGGGACATACATAGAGTCCAATGAATTCTTGTAAGACGCTATTTAACCAGCGGTCAAGCGTTGTTACAAGACAGAGCTAGGCAGAGAGAGAAGTAAGGAAAGGACGACGCATGCCCGGTTGGCTACCCTGCACTGGGGGGAGGGATAAATCGCTATAAGCAAGACTAGAATGTAGGTAATGAGAAAAGCCTTGCTGATATAGAATGCTACTCTGGACTAAGTTCAACTTGGCAACATATACGCCAGTTGGACGAGGAGACGCAGTTAAGTTGTAATAGATTTTCCACTGTAAAATAGCGCAGCTTCGCGCTTGCTATGTTTTGCGGTAATTTTCACGCCTCTAAGACTAAAATAGATTTCTGCCGAAGACGATAGACGTTTCGTCTGTTTCGCAAAGATGATGTTGGGATGTTGGCGGTGTACTTTATGAAAGTGCTGCGGGTCAAGACTAACATTCGAGGAGAAAACGATAGCTGAGTTCCGTGTAGTTCTCATCACAGTGCAATGTGACACTTGTTTATTTATTATATAACCCAGAACACGATCGACACTCCCACATATAGATTTCCTTCTGCGCCTTTGGAAGCAACAAATATGTCGTTTGCGAGAAAAATAAGCTTCCATAATAAATTATCCAAAAGTAAAAGGAAGTAACGGGCACCGCTACCCTAATGCCTTTTCTCCACAGCCGAGAGGGAAGGCGAACCAATCTTCACCAGTTCGCGGAAACAGTAACGCGATTACATTTAGTTTTGCAATGTTTTTCACGCCCGGTTATCGCAATGGACACACACCATCATATGGTATATAATCTCCTAGAAGGGCTGGCCGCAAACAAACAAGCACAGGATGTGGGAGACCTCTCAAAGTATGGTGGGACACTCTTACCGTAAAAGCAACGCAGGATAATATTGTGAAAGATTTCGTCCCCACTGCCCTTCATGATCAACTTTTTGTGCGTGCGAGAGCACGAGTTTGTGTTTTTCTACTTCCGTCGACTGTGCCTTGCGTCTTCTTTTTTTTTTTTTTTCGTGCGAGGCTTAGCCAGGTCTGAAGTTAAAGTTCAACTCATTTTCCCACTCTTGAAATCCTATTTCGCGGCAAGCGGCCTACATCGTGTTCTCTTCGGTGCCAATGTATACCGCCGTGAAACTTCTTTTTATCTTTTCTATTTGTAACTTTGCCATGAACCATGCTAAACTTTGCCGTTCTTTATCTCTAAGTTCAATATCTCCCTCATTCCTAGCAGCTTCGTAGCCGTTGCCCCTTGTTTCGCGGTAACCTTTAAGATCTATGTTCCTTACCGCAGTGCCCTTCCTGCTATAACCCTGTGTAGCCTTGCTCTCTATTGTGTAAGTGATCTGATTTGTAGGATGGCATGGCCGGTGGCTAAAGTAGAAACGTAAATATTAATAGCGTAGTAAACGCATTTAAAAATACTTGAACGTATTACCCGAGTTGCATAACGCCAGGAACTTCACTTCATCTTCCTCCTGTACGCAAGTAGCATTCACCAATTGCGTACAAGCTCCAGTGACTACTGTTTAAGCAGTTGTGTAAGGAAACAAAAAGTGTTACTAGTCGCAGATAAACATTCTGTTAGATTTACGTACATATTAAAGAGAAAGTTTCGTGGTACACCGCTCTGGGTTTTGCTGACCATGGCTTCTCAAGCTGACTGCTGCTGTCTGACAGGATAGGTCACAATTAATATATAATAACAACTGCAGTAGATCAACGCTAATTATATATGACTTTCATTATGCCACTTTCAGTATATCAAGGGACTACCGCATGCATACATCTGGTTGCATGTTCTCATCCGGTTTCCATAACCAGTCTTTTAGGTTCACTTCCTGTTTCTAGTTCCATCCAGTTCACTTCCTTTCGGTTACAGTCCATATAATGATGGCCTCTACGGCAAGCTTGTTTCCGAAATTATTATCGACGCCGTGGATATCGTACCGACTTCTCACTGAAGTGAGAAATCACAAATGGAACACGGCACGGAACACGGCTACGCATGCATTTAAATCAATTCGCTCAAGCTAAGCCATCACAAATCACTAGAATTCCAGTGCGGTTAATTGAAAACCTCAATTTCGCTCCAACTAATCATCACACTTTATATCTTAATGATGCTTCCCTGACTCATGCAGAACCTGGCGCTGAAACTTGCATTTTATTCATAAGTAAATGGCGCGTTCTTACTATATGTCATATTTGCCTGTAATATAGAATCTTGGCAACGCAATAGGAAAATTTCAGGCTCAATTGCAGTACGTGAGAAAGCGACCTTAAGAGCACTGCTGTCCTAACTTAATCCCGCACCGCGCACCAGTGCTTGCACCTTTCCGAGATGCCTGCTACGCATAAACAATTTTCAACCGCCGGCACGTAAGAAACGTTCCTTAGTGTTTCTTTATGTTTTGAAAAGAAAGAATCATGACGCAGCTGTTTGAACATGACGCGGCTCTTTGAACAGGCAGGATGTTTGCCCGCACAGCGCTACTATTCTTCTATTTCGTCACCGCAAATCCTTCAGGACGATACATATGAGGTGATATCGACGAAACAACCGCGTTCAACGCAACAATCCACAAATTTCAGCTCAACGTTAAGCGAGTGTACCGCCGTGGCCCTAAATATAGCAGTCATAGTTGTTTATTTGGCAGTGTTGCCAGCATAAGCAGCACCTTCTGAGATCGTGAATAGCTTGCTAATGACACTCTGTACGGTTACCCGGTGTTAAGTGTACGGCTGAAGCTATAAACGCAGCCCCGCCCCTCCCCTGTGCACGTTCCTTGCGTCACGGAGAAGCCACGACCTGGCAGAAACTGGTCGACGAACCAATAGGTAAATTAAGCAAATTCACCAGAATCTTGACGAGGACCATTAACTCCTTCAACGCACCCCAACTGCGCCAACGTGATAGGTGCTCACCTTAGATCGCTGACTGTTGGGTACAGCTAGTCGCGACGACAGTTCAGTTGCCCTCGGCGAGTTCAAATAGGTGCAGTATTCTTGTCCGCTATTTCTCATCCATAACGCCGTGTTCCAGAGTTCACCGACTGGTCAAGTTCGGAAGCACACACAAGCGGAGAGCAGCCTAGACTTCTATACGCCGCATGGTGTAACTGACACGCCATTCGCATTACGTGTGGACAGCAGAAGCGTAGCATTTAGGTGGAAAGCATGCCGGCCGCCGTAACGTGTACTGCAGAAGAGCGAATGGCGTGCGATAGTCGTCCGGAGCAGGAACAATACGAGGCGACGTGCGTCCCATGTCCGTGGTTGCCACGAAATCGAGGTGTGGACCACTTCTGCTATGACGCCGTCATCGAGATTCGTGTCAAAAGTTGACGCTCGAAGGACACCTTAGAAGCTGTGGCTATGGCGGCAGAAGCCACGAAGAAACGAGGTCACTGGGGAAGCGGGATGAGCGTTCGGTGCGAGAAAGGCCGAAAAAAAGATCCTTTACTCTGCTGACATGTACGCCGACGGCCGCAGGTTACGCAGACGGCCCCAAGAAACTGTGTCCAAAATGCAGACTGCGAGACCGGCAGATACGGTTCTAGTACACTGGCTGTGACGTAGCCGTTAGCAACAGCCAAGATGAGCGCGTCTTGAGGCGCATAAAGAGACAAGAAAGAAAAAAAACAGTAAAAAGAATGGAAAGACAGTACGTACTGTGCGTACTATGCGTGTTCGCCGGTCTTGAAATGCTACGGAAGGATTATACCGATCGTATACTGATAAAACGGTGTCGCTTGTCGCTAGTCGCAACCGCCATGACTTGCAACTCACGAGCACGCATCGATTCTAGATTTTTTCTTTGACTGCCGTTGCGCAGTCACACTGTCTCGTTCTGGAGACACCGCAGATTGCAATTCGTGACCGTATTCCATCTCCAGCTAAAGGCAAACATTCTTAAAAATACATTTATACGTAGCGACGAAAAAATCCGTAACCACGGGTTTTGTGCTCGAGCCTACGTTTCAACGAGTGGACTTTTTTTTCAAGGCTAGAACTGTTCTAGCCTTGAAGGAGACAAGTCCACCTGTCGCAACGTCGGCTCGAGCACACAACCCCTATTTACGGATTTTTTTCATCGCAAGCTTCCGGCTTCCCCTTCCTGCCATTTTCTTTATTTATACGTAGTGATACTTGTGCAAGTAATTCTAAAAAGCAGCTCGTCCGTCCCGTGGCCAAAAAAAAAAAATAATGTGAACCGATCCCGAACATTGCGCAATACCGTGTCCACTCGCGGTAACTGTAAGCCACGCTTTCCGCCTATATAGGCTACAGTGAACATGGGCCCATTCCGGGGACATGGAGTGCCGTTATACGCGTGATAAAAATTTTGAGCGAACAGTTAAAAGGGAAACAGTCCGCCGCGTTGGTATTGCTGTTACGGGGCTCGGCTGCTGAACCTAATGTTGCCGGTTGGATCCCGGCCGCGGCGGTCGCATATTGATGGAGGCGAAATGCTGGAGGCCCGAGAACTGTGCGGTGTCGGAGGACGTTAAAGAACACCAGGTGGAATAAAGTGTCGGAACGCTCCACTTCGGCGTGCCTCACAATCATAACATGGTTTTGGCACGTAAAACCCCACAAAAAAAGATGATATTATGAGGAGGGAAGCAAGTGGACGGATACCGAGGTATGTAGGTGAGCAGATTTGCCAAGCGCGATAACCAGATACTGTAGCATGTGCCTTTCGTTCATGTGGCTGCAGCGCCAACGTAGTGGCCGTACGATACAAATTCAAGACATAAAAAATTCGGCCCATCCCACGTACCATGGGAATCGATGTTATGCAAAGCATGTGGAGTGAAGGTGGCTGTGGGGTAATTTTCTTATTGAGCGACACGTTACGAAATTAAGCTCAAGATATATGTACAAATTTTGTACGCACAGGCATATGTTGAACAGTCACATATGTTTCATGTAACCAGCTGTTTACAGTTGCGTAACGATGCCAACAGCAACTTGGGTATTACCAACACCAGAAGCGGTAAGCTGATATCATGGTCCTTCAATACTTTCTGGTCATGAAACTCCCGCGTCACTCAATGGGAGAGCTTCATATACCGCCCGCACTTTCCGCGCCGCGGCGCTGGCGTAGCTAGTAGGGGGACGAGGAAGCCGGCTCGGCCGGCTGCCCTGCTGGCCGCCATTAGCGGACTGTTGGCGCGGAGTGGTGGTGGTCGTGCTGATCGCCCCCCCTTTTTTGCTTTTCGGGGTCGCATCGTGTTGACAGCGATGCCAAATACCTGCTGCGTGCCGGGCTGTCACTCTGGATACAAGGGCACCGTCGAAAAAGTTTCCCTGTTCTGTTTACCAGCCAAAGCAGAACAACGCGACAGGTGGAAACGTGCGATCCCGCGACAGGAGACTGCCGGATTTTCGTTCGATTCAAAGTACGCTCGCGTGTGTGAAAAACATTTCGACGCCAGTGACATTGTACGTGCGGACGTGTGCACAGTGAACGGAGACATCGTTTCGCTGCCCCGAGAACGACCGAGACTGGTGGAAGACGCCGTACCAAGGATTTTTGAAGGTTTGCCTTCTTACCTCTCCAAACCAAAACAGCGTTCGCGTGCAACGAAGGGCCCACCTTTCCGGATTGTGATGCGACAGTCGCGAATGCAGACGTCTCCAGTGCAGCCGACGAAGAAATCGATGGCAAGTCTGGCACAAAGCTTGCAAGTATCCTACCCGCTCACTACGCTAACAAAATTCATCCCGAGTCAACGAGGGACTGCATTTTGGATTGCCTTGGTGGCTATGTAGCAAAAAAGTTTGCTAAAATAAGCTGCAAGGACTGCCTCCAAACACTCAGATGCAACTCCCGAGAGCCAGCTGCATTGATTCAAATCAAGACAAGAGGATTTTTGCAAGTGCCATCGGAGAAATTATTGCGGCTCTTGCAAATTGTGGAAGAACATGTGGAAATGTGCACCGTGGACAAAATAGCCTGTGCCAGTGTTTACATGAACATTGCTGAGAACATCCTGCTGGACGACCGCACTTCTTCGGCCAGTGTTGGCTGTGGAACACATTTCGTGAGCACTACGGCAGAAGTTCTGCACTTTTTTATTAAGTGCCGTCTGCATTTTTTTACGCGTGAGCAAAACAAACTGTTTCGTGCTGGCGGACGTCGTTTATCCTGCCCGGCCAAAGGAGGGAGGAAACCAGGGGCATAAATTTTTTCAGTGATTTTTGTTGTGTCGTTCACTCCATCTCCCAACTTTCATCCACAGTTTATGAAATGCAGATTTGAATAAACTCTATGTGCATGTGCTCAAACTCGGCTGCGTTATCAAATATGCATGCGTAAAATCAAAAGCTTTCGCTTCCAAATAGCACGTAGTGCCTATATCTAGCAGCTCACAACAGTTTCATCTCATTTTTTAATCTTTAAAATCAAGGGTGCAAATTATGACATCAAAGAAAAAAAGAAAAGAACACAACTTGCGCATCCCTCTCTGTCTTGTGGTGTCTCATTCTGAGCTTTTAATTTTTCAGCTATGTTTCACTAACGATATCCCTCAAGAGGTACTTCAAGGCTATTAATGCCAAGTCACCCTGATATACAGATTTGTTTATTGGCGCGCGAACTTCTATTGGCTGCTTCGTGATGCCCCATAGAATAAAGTGAGAATTATTCCGAAAATGAACGTTACGTGCAGCCAGCACGGCTGCTATGCAATCTCTAGCGCAAAATATGTTAACCTTTCAGTCATCTAGAACCAGTCACAGTGTTCGGTTTAAGCCCGAAAGCGACTATGCAGGAATCGAGAAATTTAGGAACGCTACGAATGCGCGTCACTTGACAGACGGACTCAGTTAAAACATTGCCAGCAATCAAGGACTTACGCAATTTCACAACGCGCATCATGGGCCACTTTGACAATACTAATAGATGCTATGATTTGTTAAGGAGAACACGGAGAAGGAAAATATCTGAAGAAGTGTATTTGATGGTAAACGCTTCCGCGAACGCGCTACAGCCCTGCCAAGCGCGGCCGATCGATGCCCTCCTGCTTACGGTGGCGCCTCTGGTGGCCACTTTTGTCCCTATACGAAACTTTCGCGGGAGTTTCATGACCAGAAAAAAAGTATTGAAGGACCATGCTGATATGTAGCGCTTGTGCTTGCGAGGACGGTAGCCCTGGATACTGCTACGTAGACCAATTTCAGTGGATGGCGCTTAAGTATACAATTGGCGTTAACCCGACGTGACGCCTGTTTCATAGGAGTCCATATACAATGTTTATAAAAATTGACAGCCAGCACTGCAACCACAACTGACGTTTCACGAAAATTACACCTCCATAGGATCTTTTTCCAATGCAGTTTCGAGACCTGGCGTAGCTCTGTGGTAGACTGCTTGATTGCCACGCAGAATGTTTGGGTTTCATTCCTGCTTGGGCCTTGATATTTATTCTTTGCAGTCGTGGGGTGAACGCTGCCGATGTCAGTTTTTCTTAACGCTCTCGCATTTAAACTACCAATGTCAGTTCTCGCCGGTCTTGAGTGTATATATATATATATATATATATATATATATATATATATATATATATATACACCCAAGCAGGAATGTATATATATATATATATATATATATATATATATATATATATATATATATATATATATATATATATATATATATATATATATATATATATGTCTAGAAGGTCTCCCTGGATTCGGTATTATTATAGGTGCTCAAGTGAAGTGGACGAACGAACGAAAAGCGATGCTTTATTGCCAACGCTGCGGCCGGGGACCGGCCTTCGTCAGGGCATACACGCATATATATATATATATATATATATATATATATATATATATATATATATATATATATATATATATATATATATATATATATATATATATATATATATATATATATATATATATATATATATATATATACCTGTCTGGAAAAAACGGTTTGACGACATGCGCGTCAGGATTCATATGTTATTCATGTCATGACCAGCCAGACATATTCGTCGAACCCTTTTACCCTCCTATACTAATTTTGGTCTACCCCAAGTTAAAAAGGTGATCACGAGAGCATCCAGAAGTAGGCGGCTAGATAGATAGATAGATAGATAGATAGATAGATAGATAGATAGATAGATAGATAGATAGATAGATAGATAGATAGATAGATAGATAGATAGATAGATAGATAGATAGATAGATAGATAGATAGATAGATAGATAGATAGATAGATACGTGGATTGAAACGCTCAAAGTGCCTGCAGTTCGCTAAGAAATGCTTCGCATTTAAAAGGTTTTATCTCATGTTGCTGTGGCAACTGGCGCTTCACGGGAGGTCCGAATTCGATTACAGACGGGCGCGTGTCTAACTCGGCCATCGTCAACTCGGCACGTCTGTTAGGTTAGCTGGCAAGCATCTCCGCCACTGACCTTTCTGCGTAGAGCTAGTCGCTATGGCAACGAGAGATAAAATTTACGCCTTGAAGTTTCTTCGTACTGCCGATAGAAATGCGCTGCCGATGGGCCTACGGATGCGTTCCATTGTTGCTTTGTCCTTTCAATCGAGCCTCGCAATAAGCAAGCCTTGAAGCATCGCCACCTAAAGATTATGTATCTTACACTGTGGCAGAAACAAGGCCGATTTGAGAGCGGCTACGCGGTTTTGTATTGAATCCTTTTGTAATAGAAGTGTAGAATGCGCAGTTTAAGCGCATTGTGTGCACTATTGACACAAGCCAGCAGCTGTGGCCTGACAAGGACGCAAAATTACATCTCATAGTTAAGCACCCATCAACCGGGACTTGCTATACTGGGATCAAAGACGTACAAAAGGCAACCCAAAGGAGAAATAGAGGACCCGCACAAGAGGAAAAGAGAAGACTGTACTTGTATAAGTGGAATGGAGAATGTCAAACAGAAAACTACGCTAGTGTATGCATGTATAATACGGTACAGATACACCAGCATCAAGCTTCTCAGAACACGTGTACAAGGCAGCCCCAATAGCAACAAGAGCAAGGCGAATGAACATATACAGGCTGATTCTCACCACAAGAACCGAGGATAAAAACAGTGAGGTTAGCCACAGTTAAATGAAACCAACGACATGTGGTTTGCGGTCATCTGGCGATTGTTAGAAAAATTTTATGTCGCCTTTAATTAGTTACTTAACTAAGATCAATTATAAAAAAAATTTATATTCACGCTGGGGTCAACTTTGTTTCGTTACTTTGTAGAGGGCATTTCAAAACGACTGATCCAATTTTTCGTGGAAACGTACATGCTACGTCGTGACAGTTTTCGGCGTTTAAAGGACACCCATGAAATATGAATTAAAGCCACGTAACTGCGCTCATGCGCTACCACATCGCAGCGCTATCAGCCGTGCTTCGAGCAAAACTACCGTGAGCACGGACAACCAAGGGCATTGTTTTGGAACGCGCCGTAAGCGTAAAGCCATGCAAGACAAAACCGAAAATTCGTGCCAAGCAAATGCTTTTAAAGTTCCAACGACTCGCGTTGACCAAAATATGTTTCTGCGGTTTTGTCTTTAATTGCTGCCTTTATGTAAATTTTATCCAGGCCGCGGTGGCCGCATTTTGATGGAGGCGAAAAGCCAGAGGCCCGTGGGCTAAGATTTAGGTGCACGTCGAAGAACCTCAGGTGGTCGAAATTTCCGGATCTCTCGACTAAAGCGCCTCTCATAATCACATCGTGGTTTTGGGGCGTAAAATCCAAACCATTCTTATCTAATTAACTTGAACGTAAGATGTATGGTCATCATCAATTTGGCTTGCAGCAAAATGATGTACAATTATTACAAGGTGACCTTTCACACAAGAACTTAACGGCGGCCAAAACTGACCGCTGAGTTCAAGTATCAGCGTCATCTCAAGTTAAACCAATTTATTTGGAAAGCACCAATACGATTAGGCAATATTGGCTCATTCGTTGCAATGAGTAGGTCAGTAAGACAACAAAGAATGGGAGGTGGGATATAAGAGCGAATGCGATGTGACCTTCTCTGTCTCGACTTCACCCGAGTTGTAAAAACTTAAGCACACAAGCTGAGTCACGTGTGACAGCCGAACACCTTAAAGTGGATTACCTTGTGATTAAATACGGCTTGCTTTCTCACATATTTATAAATGGCGTTCCTCGGAACCTGCCACGCTAATCGGCGTGTGGGTGTAATCCGATTTGTACCAACGGACGGAATTTACTTATTCAGCTGACCTCCGTAGTGCTTCCATAGTAGTGCTCTCTACGTGCTTTAGCTCGGTTGTGTGCACTGAATACCTGATCGCATGACCACGTACTTAGTACCAACATAAAAACTCACAAGTAGCTAGAAGTAGAAACAAACTAAGCGATATGTCGGTATAGAAATACAATTTTCTCACGTTTCCTAACGCAGCAATCAAGTAGAATATGTCAAAAGTCAGCATCCTTTATTAAAAGCTGCAAGTGGATTAAAATTAATTATTGTCTACACTAAAAAAAAAAAAAAAAAACTGTGGCTTGTAACTGTTGGAGGCCTCTTCGCCCTTCATGTGACAAGACTATTGCGGCAGAATATTGTTGCCAATGGTACTTTAGGAAACTCCAGAATATTTTATCTGTTCAAGCTTCCGGCTAGGAAACTAGCGCCACCTATTGGACCTGGAATAGAGTTCTTTTTGTCATTCACCAGGCTTGGAGAAGCTTTCAGAAAATGTCTTCTTTTTTGGCATCGAAAAACTACCACCGGTAATTTTGCTCATGCCTCTTATTATTTTATTTTTTTGCCACCTTTTTGTTTCGTTGACTGCACTTTTTGTCAAGGGTTTGGAAGAGCACGGTTCCAGGAAGTAGGACGAAAGAAATTCTAGAAGTCCTTCTGCTCATGGAAACATGTGCAGCCGAGCTTCACGTTAGAATCAGTTACTGTTTCTGTACCTTAAAAAGGACATCTTCGGAACTTCAGGTCAACGTCACATGCGGGAGAGTCATGTGACCTAAGGAGGAACATCCAGGAGGAACACCTACGCTGCTTCGTGTGGCCTATAGTGCTCTGCAGCTAAGTCGGCTTTTCTCTCGGTCTACCGCTTACCACCACGTCAAAATTTTCTTCCATCCGGTCCCGTCCCATCAGACGAAAACATTGGAATTCTTCCGACTTCATCTCAAATCGTCCTTGGATCCCAATGGCATAACATCAGGCCTCCGGTGCACCAGCGAAAGAATGAACAGTACGATACGGCGAGTCTCAACCAAGCGCGGCGGCCGCCACTGGACTTGGGTGCCTCCTTTTGGCCCACGCGTTTGTGACCAGTCACGTCCTTTACGCCTGGCATTTTCACCTGCGTCGTCACCACGAGCACCAGCTGGACGTCCTCCTTCGTTCAGTGTGCAAACGCGCACTGGACCTTCCCACTGCCACCTTCAACAGCCTATTCGCTGCACTGGGGGTGCACAGCCACTTTGAAGAGAAGCGGGAAGCTCGTCGCGTTAACCAAATTAATCGCCTGCCGTGACGCCTTCAGGGCGCCGTCTGCTACACAGATTTGTCCTCAACGCCATATCTGACCAGGACCCTCTGACACCAGCCCCAGAAATCTGGCGACAAAAGCTATGGGCGGAACCACTACCCCACAACATGAACCCCGAACTACGTCCCGGCCGCAGACTAGCACGCCCCGCGGCCCTTCAGGCGCGACACTCCGATCGCAATGGCGGTTTAAGGCGAAAGACTTAGGATGCCTCATCAAAAGCGAAATTCGACCGTCGGCGGTGTCTCGCGTTCCGCGGCGTCGTGGACGAGCGATGCAAGATATGATCATCACGAGATGACATTACCATATGACGTCACACACCGCTAAAAATTGTGACGTCATTATGATAACATCACGACGTCACAGTGACGTCACGTGACGTAAAGTCACATGATGACGTCCCCACATCGTATCATAGATTGGTCAAAGTAAATCAAAGGTGGTCCTATCACGGAGGCAATGCAAAACCACGTTAGGTGCAGAAAGCTTTCGAAGGGTGACGGGGCAGCATCAATACATCGGCTTAGGGGGAAAAAATGGCTTTCGCCTTAGAGTCGTCTTGAAATGTATGCATAAGGGACCCTATGAGTTTTTCTACGTGGACGTCTCGGGTCCCTCCCCCTTGTGTCACTTCGCGGTGGCTGCGATGACAGAGGGACAACACGTCGATGGCCTCTCCTTTAGAGCTGACACTGTAACGCAAGCTGAGGAGGTTGCCATAGCTTTGGCCGCATCGCATCTCCCACCTCACGCACCACCCTGACGGACTCGCGTTCGGCTTTATCTCGATACGTTCAGGATTACATCCCTCCGCTGGCGGCTCGCTTGCTTCAGGCAGCCTCTTGGTGCTTTAACCTTCACCCCATTCGCATTTTATGGACCCCAGACCCCCTCCGGCCTGCCCGGCAACGTGGTGGCGAATGCCAGTGCCTACGCTTCTCTCATCCGGGCCGTCGCCCCTCCATGTCCCGAGACGGAATCTGGCAGTACGAACCTTACGCGTCTTCCCGAAATGCTGGCCTATTATCGGGCCTTGCGCCACCTCTACCCGGACCCCGCAAGTGGTCAGACGAACGACTACTACGCCGCCTTCCAGACGAACACCCATCTCAGTCCGGTGGTCACCAGCCACTTTTTGCCGGAAATCAATGGCACCTGCTCGACCTGTCAGGTCCTCGCCGACACCTATCACGTCATAGCCTCGTGCCCCGCCAACCACCTTCCTTTTTAATCCCCCCTTTCCCCATCCCGAACTAGAGAGACTTGGGAGGAGTACCTGCTCGGATGCTCTACCTCGGATGCGCGACGCGCCTTGGTGGGGCGCGCTCGGGCTGCGGCCAGCTCCATTGGCGTCGGCAGTTTTAGAATAGCGTACGCTAAGTTAGCGTTCGTCTCGGTCGCCCGCTATTTCCGTCACTTAACGGGAGCCCGCAAGAGGTTAGCGTACGGCGCATGCGCAGTGGCGCGAAACGCTATTCTAAAACTTGCCTAGTATCACGCAGCAACTCTCTGGTTAACTTTCCGAAATAAAAATGTTTTCGACCACCACCAACACCAACCCAGAAAGGGGCGGCTACTGCGATAGTCCGAACTGCTTTGGAAAACAGCTTTCACGATCATTGTTGACAATTCGAGACACGAGAACACGTTGGGACGTACGAAAGAGACGAGAACGCGACGATGCTTATTTAGGCTAATCGAGCAAATGCTTGAAGGTTGTTAGGAATCGGACTCTTAAGCAGGCATTTAACGTTCGAGTAAATCGTATTGCGGAGGGAAAGCATTATACGAGGGAGTTCTTTGCGGGTGATGGCCAAATAACTGTTTTTCTAAAGGCGCGCCTATCTCCTGCCCCCCTGTGTCTTATCTCGCTCACCAGCCACGTTGTAAACTTATGAAGTTGTGCATACCTAACCTGGGCAAATGTGGAACGCGTTCAAGAAGTCCCTCTGCAAGATGCCTCCACGCTATGCGAGTAAAGGCACTCTCCTTTAACCAACTTGATTAAAAAATGCAACGACATATAGCAGAAGTCTGAAAGGTGTAATAGGTCAATAAGCAAAGTACAGTATACGAACGAAAGGAACAAAGTTCACGTTGAGCAACTAGAGTCACTCACGCCAGTTTAATTTTAGTACCCATAAATCTTTGTCCAAAGTCCGGCCGGGTCTCGAGATCATTTCGGCGGGTTTAGCCTTTAATAACGCAACCTAGAAACCTACAGGTATATCCAGAAGGATAGCGACCACGCATGTCTGCACACCTTTCATACACGATCTACGTCTAGCCTCTTTTGACTCTTAAGCATGAGCTAGCAATCGGAGGTCACGTACGTTTCGCGTGAGACCCTCTATCACGTCGTCCACGTCGAGAAAAAAAGGGAGTGGCGATTCCGTTGCGACGCCCAGTGGAATTGGAAACGCGACTGCCTCAAATGCACCTGGTCACGGACTGTTGGGCGTGGTACAAGGTTAAGCAGGTCCGAGTTTCGAAGCCGGAGATTGAAACGGATTGCGCAACTGCAAGCAACTGCATATGTAGGCGTTCGCCAATCGGAGCTGTGTCGCCTCCACTCCAGAGTTGTAGACTTCCCGCCACCTTACGCCCAGGTGGCTCCGCAAGAAGCAGAGTTTTATTAACGAAAACAGTGCGGACCTTGTTAAGAGTATCCCAGTGATCGAATTCCGCCTGTTCATTCCAACTGCCTCGCGTTGATAGATGGCTTCATATTGCTGTCTCTAGTGAGCCTGATCTTGCTTCCTGATAAAGCTTCTAGAGCCTCGATAAATGGGGGTATCACTCGCTGTAGCACGTCGACAAGACGTATCACTCCGCTGGTTGAGTAACCACGTTCGCTTGCCCCACTCGTGCGAGTCACAGTCGGGTAGCCAATTTACTCAAAAGGTACGCAGAACTTGTCTTTATGTAGTCGCACGCCAGTGGTGTGCCTAAATCGGGTAGCTAAACCATGCGCGAAGCGTCCACGGGGATGCAGTGTACTCAACGTAACTACCACTGTCTCCTGTTTGTCACTGAAGTGTTGCTGTGAAAGAGTTTGCAGAGAAGCAAGGCAAGAGATATTTGAAAAGTGCTGTATTTTACGCTAGCCCCGTGTGTTTGCCGTCATGCTGAAAAGACTTGATCCACGAACAAGATGCGAACACGGAACCAAGCTGTAAAGTAGAAGGCGAGGTGTCGTGATCAGCCAAGCCGTTCTCGTACTTATGCCAGAGAACCTTTCGTATATACAAGCTTGCAGTATGCTTCTAAATTTCAGTCTTCCACTTCTCAAAGTCAATCACCCATGCTCATATGTCTCAAAAGCATGAACTGAAGCAAAGTTGCCTAGCCGGCCTAGTTGGAACGAATTGAATCTTTGAGCACGTTCGCGTTGTTAGATTGCGCTTGTCCTGGTGTACTCCTTCCTTCGTCCTTGTTTGCTTACGCGCAAAGGTGCTAACAGGCGAATTTCAAAATAATTAGCAGATATGTTATGCCAATAGGACCATCTCTTGTCTAAGTTTACGTGTTATGCAGCTTTACTTCTTCGATATAAACCATACTAACAGTCCCGATTTGCCAATATACAAGCCGATGCGTAATACTGTAAAAATTATGCCGCATGCGCAGGAGCTGGATGACCGATGCTTAGACTGTATACCATATCAACATGAAGTAGATACGAAATAATATCCACATGGTAAAAGCACTATAGGGCACAGTCCAAAGGAGTCGGTCTGCAACGTTAGCGAAGGAAACAGAAATAGCCGGCGCGAGCCGCGTGCAGTCTTTCGAACTAGCACTTCGCAGACATTGCGCGTGTCCCCCGCAGCCGCTCGTTCCGGCCGTCGTTGTCGTCGCCAGTCCCTCTTCGCTTCGACGCCCTGTTCTTTCTCGCGCCGCTGCTTTTCCGAGCTGTTGGTTTCCACGCGGCGGCATCACCCTTCTTGCTCCTCGCCGGTGTTTGCCTTCCATCTCGTCGCCAGGACGCCCTCGGGCACACTATATGGAAGCGGCCAACACGCACGCACGTGTACACACAACGCGAGAATAGAAGAGCGGGGACGCGTGAAGACGACGACGACGTTTGGAGAGAAGCAAGAACCCCTTCCGACGTGGCGACGACGTGAAGAGCGTTGGGACGGTGCCGCCACGGCGAGCAACTTGGTGGTCTCCTTTCTCGCACTGTCGTCTCTTACGAGCGGAAGCCTCTATTGCCCGCCGACGCTGCTATTGCGGTTGTTTTGTTCTCGTTGTACGTGAAACTTTGTTTCGTTAAAGGAGTGTGTTTTTGCGCCTCGGGGCGGTGAATACAGAATATATTAAAAAATTAAAACTCGCAGCTTTCTGTCATTGCTACCACCTCGCGTTGCACTTCAAAAAATTCTCTCTCAGACTCGGGTGCGCGCAGGTGGTAAACGAGACATGCTTGAGAGCTAGCGCGTAGGGGCACGCATACCGACCTGTTTTTGTTTGTTTGTTTGTTCGTTTGTTTGTTAAGCTTATCACTCGGCATTCGTAGGCGTCACGTAGACTACATATTCAAAGCAAACCTAGATGCGTCTTCCAGTCTGTATATGGCCAGTATGTGCAAGACGCTTAAGAAGAAGAAGAAGAAGAAGAAGAAGAAGAAGAAGAAGAAGAAGAAGAGAAGAAGAAGAAGAAGAAGTAGAAGAAGAAGAAAAAGAAGAGATTTACATCTTGAAAAAGCAAGAAGAATGAATAGGACCATGCACTTTCTGTACTCTCCCTGTACTCGTTCCCTCATTAATCAGAGTTATCAGAATCGTGCACCGGACAAATGGGCGCAAAAGTTCTGTGAGTGAAGCACAATATGAAGAAGAGGACGAAGAGGATGCGTGCCGGTTCATGATGATGACATTTTTCTTTAACAAATGACGGATTGACATTCGGCCTGAACAGCTGTGCTCTTAAAAGAAAACAATATAGGGGGGGCGCATGAGCTCCGTTTACAAGCGCAAACAATTGTAATAACATTCTCATTTCTCAGTACCCGAGCACAAACACAGATAGATGTGCACAAGACCCTGCTACGAAGAAAGGAGAATATGTGTTACCCCCGAAACTTATTCTGTTTCATGTACCCCCCTCCCCCCCTCCCCCCACCCCCCAAGAGAGAGAAAAAGCGTTGTACGACAACATCAAGAGATGAGAATTACTTATTTTTTATGTCCTGAATTTTCAGAGCAAAAGATTGCTGGCCGCTGTTAGCGCGTGCAGAGTCGTTCTTTCAACACCTCCAACGATTACTTGGTGCCCGTATTTTTTTTTTAAATATTCATAAAAAAGAATAATAAATGGTTTCATTGCACTAGCAAGCGCTCGGCAACATTTGTCTCGAGCTGAATTCAAGAGTTGTGGACAAGTTGCTGGAGTTCGTACGCTAAATGGGGTTACATCCTGAGTGGGGATTTAGAAAAGTTATGCATACGTATAGTGATGAATCGTTGTGCGCGGTAATAACCGAGAAAAGTTAGAAAAGGTAAGAAAAGGTTAGAAAACAGGGGCTGTATTTGTTCGTTGCTGTGTTGTAATACAAATGGTCACGCTGTGTTATAAATCAAAATATGTGCTTTGTTTTCCGGTAATGAGGGAAATGAATTATGGTCGCTCCCCTAAACTACATACCACCTTTTCGGGGTGCAGTGCACAGAGGGCAGCATGTACTATTTTTACAAACGGACCACAGTATTCGTGTATTCCTATATAATTACCTGTATTTGCCACTGTTTATGTCGCAGATAACAGAAGATGCCGAACTGCGTCATAAAGGAACGTCTCTGTCTCCACTGAGATTAATGATGTCTTGCCGCTGTTTCGCTTACTCGCAGAGGCGTGCATTGTCGTCAAAATTCAGTACAAATAACACTGGGCCCCCGTGACATGCCAAGTGCACTTTAGATACTCTACAATTGCCTAAAGGATTTATTGCACGTAAAACTAGAGCGCTGAAAGCATCTTAGCGCACTAGTGCGCTAAGATGCTTGTGCGCTAAGATATCCTTTTTCCCCTCCACTGTTGGTCGAGCCCGAAAGAAAACAATGTCTGCAATGGATGCAAAAAAAAAACGATGACGTGCTTCAGACGACGGCCTGCTATTGGTCCCAGGCTTCCCGGGGATAACCGTTCATGTAATGAAGCATTAGTGGGTCCACGGCCGCCCTTATTGTCAGACAAAAAATTGAAGGACACTTTGTACATTCCAAAGTGTGTTCGGCGAAAGCGTGTGGCCATTCCACTGATTATGCCATGTCTTTTTTCTTTTACACTCTCAGTGGGATAACACACAAACCGATTGTGTGCGTGTTTTCTTTTTTTAATTTTTTTACCGCGAATCGCAGCGAGACGCGAGACTCATCTTCCTCCGTTCGCATGCGTTAGTATTTTCTCGCGCTTTGCGCATCGTGTAAACGCCATACGCGTTCCAGCTTTTAAATTGACAGACCCTTTGTAAATTCGAAAATGTATTCCGCGAACGCCTGGGTCCGTTGAGACGGCGTCGGTCAGAATGATTGCGAACTCTGGGCACAGCAACGCTACGCAAGCAAAGCGCGAGCGCTATAGAGTCCGACGCGACCGCTGTCCGTTTGCGCATCCCGGCGGCCACCTGGCTCCGTGCCAGAGCTCGGATGGACGGACGGACGCACGGACGGACGGACGGACGGACAGACGGATGGATGGACGGACGGATGGATGGACGGACGGACAGACAGACAGACAGACAGACAGACAGACAGACAGACAGACAGACAGACAGACAGACAGACAGACAGGCGGACGGACGGACGGACAGACGGACGGACGGACGGACGGACGGACGGACGGACGGACGGACGGACGGACGGACGGACGGACGGACGGACGGACGGACGGACACCGGACGGACGTGAGCATGAGACATTAAAGGCTTTCGCCTTAAAGATTACACCATCTCCCGCTAAAGGGAACCATGTGTAGATGCGAAGCAGTGGGCGCTAACGCTTACACTGGCGGCGGCGTTGACGCTGGCGCTCATCGCAGTGTTGCGCAGGAGAGAAACCTGGGGAGGCGCAAAGCACGCAGTGATGGACCGGTTTTCCTACTGGAACATCCCAATCGCTGCTAATGGGCAATGAGAGACAGAAGACTCGGACTGGACACAGAGACCCGCAGTCCGCTTTTAGTTAACGCACACGCTGCGAATTTTTATCGTTCGACAACCGGCACTACTCCCACCGGCACTACCACCGGCACTACCTTGCAGGGCAAGATCCAGTGCCATATACACGGGATGGCCAGTGAACGGTTGTGCAGCGCGAGCAGTCGGTTTTTAAAGACGATAGTCTTTCTTGGGATACCTAAACGGAAAAATTTTGGTCTGTTTCTCTGTTTGTCGGCACGTCGCACGATTCAGCTATCTGGCCAAAGTTTAAGCCCCTGCCTTACGACCTCCAATCTTTACCGAGGAGCATGTGTTCATACGGGTGAGCGGGGGGCAATTAAAAATCAAATATTACTCATATCTGAGGCACATCATCAATACCTTAGTACTATTCACAGTGTTCCTTTAAAACAAAATCTATAGATACGTAATTATAAAGATCCTAGTGTTTATTACGCGGCACTGAAAATGCGCCGCTGTGTATAAAACAAGTCTCCGCCCAGTGATTTAACTTCGACGCTGTAGTGCTGCCACCTGTTAGCAGCATTGTTCAACACAAGCCGATGTTCCCCGATAGCGCTGCAGATGGTGTCCTCTTCTGTTTTATCAATGCCAGCCAGATGCGGCTGATTCAACGTAGAAAAGCGCTGTCTCAGGCAAGGCAAAACATATATGGCCGCTTGATGAAATACGATCCACTCAACAAGACATGATCAGAGAACGCAGAGAAAAGACCGACGACCAAGTTTCAGCGGAGAAGCGCCGGCGTCCGTCTCAAGCGTGCCCGGGAACCGTCCGAAAAACGAGCCCGGCGGCTAGCCCAGGTATTAAATTGTGGTACTCATGCAGTACGGTCGGCACAAGACTATCGTCTTTCGACGACATTTGCAGCGAAGCACGCAGATACGCGGCCAATTTTTTCAACCAGGAAACTCGCTTTCAGACGCTGCCTGCGTCGGCGTCGCGAGGCGAGAGAGGGCGGGAGCGTAGGAGGGGAGAGGGGGAGGGGACGCGCATGCGCAGTGAGGGTGTGGCCTCCGCGGGGAGGGATGCCGAGAGGAGATAGAGGTGGAGAGGAGGTTTTTATTTTTATTTTTCTGAATGGGTTTGCGCATGCGCAGAGGGGGTGTGGACGGACGGACGGACGGACGCCGGACGGACACCGGACGGACACCGGACGGACGTGAGCATGAGACATTAAAGGCTTTCGCCTTAAAAGGCATGGCCATAACCCTGCACATTAAGTAATGACGTGACAGGCCTGACTAATAAAGGTATGGGGCAGTATTGTCATGCCCCTTGACGCACTACTATGACCACACAGTCATGAGCAAGGCTCTGGGGCACAAGTTCTCGCTCATGCTGCGGCCATTGGCTCCTGCGCACAGAACAGATCTATGGCCATCGCGCTCTCGCGTCGTTTCGCTTGTCTCTGGTTTACTGATACAAAGGCACGGTTGGAGCGAGATCGTACCAGAGCACGTAACACGGAACGTGCGGGACGCGATTCTACAGTCCGAGCAGCAGAATTCAAGCATACATTATTCTATCATACCCATTGAAACCTGGGGATTTTAGAATTCGCAACACATAGGTGTTTTTTCAGCCAAAATGAGTCGTTTACGTACGTCCTGCTCCCGTACGCCCTGTTTACGTACGCCCTATCGAGTAGCTTAGAACGCAGTCCTTTTTGCTTTCAATGGATTGATTACTTTCTGCTCATAATTTTGTTCTCATTATCAGATGTCATGTAAAAGAATATAAAAAAAACACTATAATTGAAGAAGCTGCTGGTAATAGCAAAGCTCTCAAGATACTACGACTAGTTTCAATATCAAGAAGAAGACGACAAGCAATTTCTACCTGTTTTACGACTATTTCCACAGTGCTTTAGCTTTTCATTGGGTATTACAGCAGGTGCCCGCATTTAAATACACTCCTATTTCTAGCTACAATGGAATGTCTGCTTCTTGATAGAAGGTATGCAAGACAGTTTTTAAAGCGAGCTATAGCTCAGTGACAACGCTATAGTCAGGGAGCTCCCCTTTGTTTTTTGTCCCAATACCCATTAGGCTCAAAATTACAAGCACCCGGCGGCAACTTTGAAGTAATACACTCTTAGGCGAAGCCATGGTATCCCGCATCGCTTTCTGAAATTGTTAGACTGTGGTTCACTAGTTCAGGAATGGGGCTCGTAGCGGGCTTTTAATATATTCCTGCTCCCCCCCCCCTCCCCCCCCCCCCCCCCCCCCCATCACTCTTCGCTTATGTATTCTTTCGAATTATGGTCCTATTTTCCTTTTTATAATAGAGTTCACTCTACACGTACAGAGCAGAACATGACTGCTTCTGTGTGCCCTACTTTAGAAAAAAAAATATGTCAATGGACGTGACGTAAAGGACCACAAAAGAGGAAGGGACGCACTTGAAGAAAACACCAACAGCAAGAGCTTATGAGTAAAGCACGTGCCGGAATAACCAGCGTATGACGCATGAACCAAATTATATTCGTACATTTCGGGTTTATTGGACGATTAGAGCTCGTGGCAGTCGACGGTAGAATGGGCAGGACAATCTTGTGGGATGTACGCACATCATCAGAAAAGATTCAACCCCTGCGCACCAATTTTGCACAAGTTGAATTGTGATAGGAAATTCTTGACACTGCATTACACGCACCCTTGGCTACGCCCCTGAGTGCGTGCAATGCAGTGTCTCCGGAAAATTATCCCCGTTGCGAGTCGTTGGTTGTCGGGATGGAGGAGATGTGCCACCAGGCTTCAAGATGGGTGCATTAAACGTCTAAGAGTGCTGTCGCCACTAAAGACCAATAGACATTATATATCAATGTGCAATAAACATTCAACTACTTCTGTGAAAATATGGTTCACTTTCGTGTGTTATACCGATTCCTATATATATAAGAGGGATCAATCACATTTTGTTTATGTTATCAGAGATCCTTTTCTCAGTTATATAGGGATTGACAGCCAAGTCGTCTTGACCATAGGCGTGCGCACGGGGGAGGGGGGGGGGGAGGGAGAGGGGGCGGCCGCCCCCTCTAGTCACCTAAGAGGGGCGGCGCAAAGTCAGCCCCATTCATTGACCTAATAGGGATGGGGGGACGCTGCGACGAACCTTCGCCCCCCCCCCTGAAGGGAGACCCTGCGCACGCCTATGGTCTTGAGAAAGCATCAGGATGCAATAAAGTTAAGGTGACAGACATTGGGGTGCAAGCTTCACCTTATGAAGACGATGCCTGCGGCGAAGCATGCTTGCCGTAAGGCACACAAGGATTCTTGTTGGGAATGGAATGTGTGGAAATATCAAAATTAAATAATTAAATCGTAGACATTGCTGTCTGTTCAAGGCGTTTTAAGATACGACATTATTCGACATCTAAAACTTTTGAGCTATCACTTTACAATAGCTTCACTGCAAACGATCGTGTGAAATGACAACTTTTGGGTGCCCAGGTGCGAGAGGCCTGTGGACCTGGGGCGCTATGCAGGATAGCCCGAGTTTGGTGAAACTCGGAATCCAACCAAACACTGGTGACCCCCCTCTTTTGAATGAGCAAAACGTACGAAAAGGTCAAATCCATCCCTCAGCGCGCGCTAAGTTCCATTGGTTGCGATGGCACGTGGTGTCACGTCAAGGGCGGTCGACAAACTTGATAGTGTCTTCAAACAAGAGGCATCTTTCATTTTTCTGTCGTTCCAATCAGTGCAGAAGTGCACCCATACAAGAAAAATGACAGAAACTTTTACTAACGATATTTTTTAGAGGCACAGACTGTTTAAATTCATTTTCAAGCTTTTAATGTTTGTACTAAGTGCTCTTTAGAATAATCAGCACAGTGGCCTCTAAGATTAGTTCTGACCGAGCGCCTTACAACATCGTGGCCGTAGCTGATTGTCAAGACCATGTGTACAATCATCATGGTCGGCCTGTACGTTCTAGCACGCTGCTCGGCCGGCGCGCCCTCTTCGTCGTCTTCTTCATCGTCTGCTAGCTCCCCGAGCATGTGCGCCCGGCTACTTAGCTAATTGGTTGGGAGGTATACCTAGCTAAGAATGTAAGGACATGTTTTGACCAAGCTAGTTAAGCCAGGTCATGCTAAGACTGGGCTTTTTAAGCCACATCTTATGAAAACCATGCTAATGAAGCCTTGTAAAGCTAAGACTGTACTAAATAGGACCATGCTAATTAGGAGCGCGCTGATAAAAAATCGAGCTATTTAGGGCGTCACTTACTAATACCATGCTAATGAGGATCACGCTAGTTAGGAATATGCTAATTAACGAAGGCCTCGCTAATTGCACCCGAGGTAATTATTGCCGTGTTAATTAAAACCTTTCCAGCCAATATAAAACTGTTCAATAGCATGTTAATTAAGCCCTAGCCAATTAGCACCATCAAAATTGAGACCGAAATGACGCGGTCTTCACTTCGAAGAAGACTGACTAGACGAACCACGTAAAAAACTGGAAGAAGCTAGGTGATCACAAGCTCCTCTATGGCTACAGTCCAGCACAAGTAGTGCAAGCTGACTAAATTATTTTACATGCAAAGAAGCTGCTGCTTAGCGCCCGCCGCGAGAAACGCCTGACAGTCACAGCGGCACTATGACAGCCATGACTTGAACTGGGGCCTTCTCGGAATCAACGAGTTTGTACCCGAGTTTGCTCGTCAATCAGTTTGACTGACAGACGCCTGCGGCGCAGATCGGTAACGCCCACCACGTTCGCTCTTGCCAAGGAGCAGTGCTCACGCCGCAACGCCACTGAGCAGCGCGATTGATCTATCAGCTTCATCGCACAGACTGCGCACACACGCACGAAGTAAATGTTATATCATCCCGTGGCTACGATGTCTCGCATTCAATTTCACCGCGCTCACGATGTGCCATTCACAGCCGTGTGGCCGCCATTATGCGAGCGCCCCTGGTGACAACCTGTCCGTATATTTATCTGCAATATTCGATAGAAGCAAAACGAGCTGCACGAGAATGCTGCGTGTGCGCCCTTGTTGCCTTAGACATTGGAACATTCCATGCTGCATACGAAACGAAAGAACTTGTCCGAAAGAGGACAAACACCCACAAACTTGCGCATGGGAGGCGTGATGTTGAGTTCGCAAAAAGATAGCGGAACAATCACGCTGACGTCGCTGCACTGTTGAAATGTTGACTGAGTGGTGGCGCTGACACGTTCGCACGCGGTGTTCCTTTGGAAACCGCCGCAAATGCCGCACATGCATTTGTGAAGCCATGCGTGCTTTTAGTCGTTTTTATCAACGCTGCAATCGCTTGCTCCGCACTGTTTTCGTGTCATGACCACCGTAGTGCGAGCTCGGAGCAAACTCGTGTGGCCGTGAAGCTCGGGCCATACGGCATAGCACCCCTGGTTCTGGCCTTGCAGAAACACTTTATGCTGGAATTGTGCGTAATTAGATTTTCAGCAAAACTTAATGTTGTATATAATTAGCGATGCTGTCTGGCCAATGGCAAAAAGCACTTACGAACTAAGAGCTTGGTAAGATCGGCCCCACATGCTTTTGCGCTCGCAAGCGCGTATAGATGAAGTGTGTACTAGAGGTGTGCACGGGCTCCGGGTAGCCCGAAAGCCCGAGCCCGGCCCGGCCCGCGGGCCGGGTTCGGGTAAGCCGACGTCTTCTCACCTCGGGCCCGGGCCGGGCTCCGGCTATGTTTTCTTTTTTAATCGGGTGGGCCGGGCCACATTGAAAGCCCGAATCAAACTTACGCCGTATTATTTCTTCGCTTTCGGAAGAGAGTGTACCAAATTATGGAAAGTAGCCTGCTTTCAGAAAAGCAATGCTTAAAATTATTTGATGAGTAGAGCGACAATAGAAATAGTTAAGCGTTCACACAAGACGGGGTTTTTCATTATCTATCGATGGAATCATGCTCCTGTCCTGCATCTGAGGTTCTAAACTAATGGAAGAACAATCAGCCTAAACATTCCAAGCTTGCTAGGTCGCGAAAAAGATATGTGCAATTCCTGCAACCAGAGTGAGGAGCGAACGGAAGTTTAGTGTGGCTGGATATGTGATGCAGGAGCGCCGTACTTCACTAAGCCCGAATCGTTGGATAGCTTGTTATATATGCAAACTTCTAATTTGTGTGTATAGTGACTGTCATGTGTCGACTGCTTATGTTTGACTCTGATATGTTGAATAATATGTCACATTATCGGAAATAGATATATTGTATCCGCAGCGAAACTTCATAGGATTGGGCCGGACCGGGCCGGGCCCGAAGTTTTGTCTTTGCACTCCGGGCCGGGCCGGGCGGGCTCGCAGCCCTTTAGCGTCGGGCTCGGGCGGGCCTTCGACGCTCTCAGCGGGCCCGGGCCGGGCTCGGGCTCAAAAATGCGGCCCGTGCACAGCTCTAGTGTGTACTACCCTGGCCACAGTTACTGCTCGTCCACGTAGCCCGCGCATGGGCTGCGCCTTTCTTCAAAGGTGACGGCGAGTCAGCATTCGCATCAGGCGTGCGATAAGGACAGACAGGATGCTTTCGTGGTAGTTCATTACACCGGAGAGGAAGCCCGAGGTCAAAGATGGCTGCCCTCTACAAGCGACCAACAATCTAGTTTATCTTAGGCAAGAGACTAGAGTACACTTAAATACACAGCATAAAGGCCTTCGATCCGAGCTTTCGCTGCCCCCCAGAAAGCTGTGGCCAGGCAGTGTAATGCGGGTGATAGAAACGCATCGTCTTGGCATATCAATTGTATTTTGAAGGGACTCGTGGGGATACGCTGATAGCATATGGACACAGCACGTTCAGCCAAATTCAACGCTGCTCGGGTGGGTCTTAATATCAAATCACGTTCTTGCTTATATTTCCTTTGCTGCTCGCCTAAGTATGAACCCTTGCGAAAATGCAATCTTCGTTAAATCCTGGGCTTAAAGTAATCTTCGTTAAATCCTGGGCTTAAACTAAGGAAGATTGCACGTGGGAATTCGATTTTTCTCTCAGAGTATCCGCTTTTCATTACGCCTTACGCGATGCAAAACAGAATACACCTAGTTTACTGCAAGTGTGTCATAAGAATGTTCTTCGGGAACTCAGTTTCGCAAACAAGGATTGCGAAAAAGCCCGGTCTATGAAATGTGTGGCTGTGAATGTCCTTCTTTTTTCTTTGAATTCATTCTTTCGATGTAAATATGCTATCCCACATTCGTCGCTAGCGTTTCATTTCCTTCGTTCCGTCTTGGGCGACGAGTGGTGTTTGCACGATACAACGAGAATTTCAGTGCGCACCGCGGGGGACGTATAAGCTTAAAGATAAAATAGGGGGCACCGTGCTCTCAGCACAGCATCCAGTGCTCACAGTGAATACCGGATTGGACAAACACCCGAACCACAAGCTCGGAAAAAAAAGGATTCGAAAGAAAAGTAAAAGAAGGCGGTCACGCTAAACTTCGGTCGGTGTTATTTCCTAGTGTAAAAACAGAAGAGATATATTAAACGGCAGGGTTGAAAAGAGGAGGACGTAAAAAAAAATGCGCAATAGCTACAAAACCGAAGAGTGAAGACTCAAGAAATAACCAATGACAAGTTTAAGGCCGCAACAAAAGAAAGTTGTTTCATTCGTAAGTAAAGGACCCATATGAGTGTAGAGAAAAATAATACGTACGGCTTCGCGGCAGAGCCGATTTCTGTCGGTACAGCTGACAAAAAAAAAATGGGGTAGCGTCTAGAAATATAAGGTTGAGAGCGTGGCGTAAAACGCTGTGGACGCTCCAGGATTTTTGTGAAGATAAAGAAAAATATCGTGGTGTTCTCAGCGACCTGTTTGATATCGTGGACACGAGTCACGTTCCCCGGAATCGAGCGAATGATGCCGAGCAGCCGTTACGGCGTCGTGATTGCTTGTTGTTCAGAGCCTGAACACATTCGATCATGTTCTCAGATGACTTTCCGTGTTCTACAGAACACAGGGCGCGCACAAGAACTAGCCAAGTGCAACCAGTTTGACGAAATAAAAACGACGTTGAAGGTGTAAAATCAGTGTTGTGTGAGAACTGATTTCGCTCTAGTGTAGGCTCTATCGAGGGGGGGCGAGCTAACCTTCCGTAGCCTAACGTGGGCATTCGTATTCCAATGATTATCAAGCGTGAAGAATCAGGAACGTTGTAGTATCGCGCGCTTAAACTTGCACATTTCCCAGTAGCGCACATTCATTTTCATGTGTGCCGTATTTGTAGCTGTGTTCGTAAAATCTACGTTAAATGTGTTTCCGTCACAAATATTGCGTCCGCAAATTGTGCTCATGTACGGATTAATGACCTGAATATATGAGTCCGCGAAATTGTGAAAGGCAGAATTGAGATGGCGACTTTGCTGCACCTCAATTATAAAATAAAATCAAGGCATGGTTAGGCAATGGTTAGAGAGCGCCATTACTGAAAGCTTTGTTATCAATGAGGCGACTATCATTCCGCTTGTTTCAATCAGTGATTGACAAGTTATGTATCTTAGAGTACGACGGAATGTAGTGCGGTTGCATTTGAAAACCGTTGTCCGCGAACAAAATAGGTCACCTAACCATGCTGGAAAGTCATCCCGATATCTATACGAATGATTCGTGCATTAAACAAAGGTGTTCACTCAACAAGGCGGTACACCACTGATCTGTAATTTAATATGAATAATAATATCAAGCAACCTATTTAGACTGCGCAATACCTAAATATTATATACTAGTTAATAAGATGCAATTTGCTCTCTCATTCTATCACCAACCGATTCAATCTCCAATAAATGTTGCTCTTCTATCTCATTCATTCAAGCTTTCCACAGCGCGGACGCCTCAAAATAAAATAATTTCGCTTTTCGCTCTAGCTAAACAAAATGCTGCGCCCAATAACAGTTGAGCGGGGAAAAGAAAATAAGTTTACACTAGCCGTGTAAAGCTTAAGAAACAGCTAAGCTGGTCGAACTTAGGGGCTTAACGTGGCCTTCTTGGTTGGTGCTAGGTCTTTCCGTGGCGTATACAAGTAGAGTCGAACCACAGCCTGTCACAGACCATGTAAGAATGTCCAAACTCAAGCGCCAAAAACTAACGTACAAACCTGGCTGTGGCGCCCCCTGTTAGAAGCGCGGGCTTTCTTCGCTCCTACTCCGCTCGCGCCACGCCGGGCAATCTCGGCGCGGCGGCTGCGCGGACTGTGTCCGTCTGTGGGCGTGGCTTGGCGGCTGCTGCTCCTCGGCGCATGCGCGGCTAGACGAGGTTAACCCCAGGTGGTGCGCAGCTGTGGCTTGGTGATTGATAAGCAACGGCGTGGAGGGTTTTTTACGGACACCCTACGTTTTACCTCGAACTTTAAGAGTTTCGCTTTTAAAAACAAAACAATTGATTCTAATGATTTGAGATCGCCATCTCAAATAATTAGAATCTTTCTGGTTCTTATAACTGTATGCTACGAATATTTTCTAGACTCAAAAGCGTACGTGGCACTTTCGAAGTTTACGGCAACTGCACTCCGTGTATACCAACTTTTACAGAAATTTATCATGCCAGGTTGGTGTCTCGAGGGAAATTTTTATGCATGCAACTCTGGAAAAAAAAAAAACAATTCCGTTTCTTAGCTCGTTGCTGTTGAAGAACGAACTTAGAAATAAAAGAGTCGCTAGAAGAGTGCGGAAGCGGTTGTGGTTGGCAGGAGCTAAGAGATAAACGCCGTTCCGCCGGAAAATATGTTAGCGCTGACGTGCGTAACAACAAACTTGACCAACTATGCAGTTTTACAGTCTCTTCCGTTGTACAACAATGCCAGGAGTTGTCGACACTCTAGGAAGTTTTTCGCGAGTGCAGTGTATACGCGGAGTACCAGGCACGGCATTTGTTTATAATGCCATACGCGCTCCTTTCTTTCTATGTTTTATGTTACCGGCCCAACTACTGCCTTGCGCGAACCCTGCCCGAATGTCTGCGAACATTCCAGATTATTTTAGGACCTTCTCTTAGGCTTGAGCGCCCAAACGCGAACAGCTAAGTTTGTTCAGGAACTAACGTGGCCAGCAGTGAAAAGGCTCGAATGTTCTATGGCGCATGTATAAATGCCGACGCGCCTTACAGCAGATTAGTACACTCGACGGCCTACGCTGCTCTCACCGCTATCAGTGTGCAGCTTGAATTGCTTGTGCTTTGCGCCTTTCATTTTCCGGGCAGGAGTTCACCCAAATAAAAGCTTTCGTCTTAAGCACGCCGACTGCTGCCTTCGTCAACGTCACCTACCACATGACAATAATAACTGTTAACTCACAGTGGAAACACGGCGTAGGATGTTCAGTGTTTCTATAGTTCATAATATCGCATGCTTGGTGATGTGTAGCTACCATTTATTTATTTATTTTTTTATTTTTTCACGTACCGCAGCCAATAATGGGCTACGGCAGGTGTGGCACAATATCGTATGTCATTTGCAGACATGAAACAGGGCATGGGTAAAGAGCGAACATTTCCTGCCAATGAATTCCAAAGTTCAATTGCTGAGGGGAAATAGGAAATTGTTGAGGGAAAATTTGTTAGGAACCAGTTCTGCTACTCTCGCGAGAGTAGCAGCTCAGCCACTTCCAGCTACTGCACCATGCCGTATTAGCCTACATGAGCTAACTGATGCATCAAATAATGCGTCCAGCTAACTAATGAAATGCAACTGCAGCTGCATTACATCAGCCTTGGCATCAGCTTTCATCCGTCACTGTGTAGACACTCTCTCCTCTGACTGACCGAAAAACTAGCGTACTTAGTATGATCTAGGCTTCCCACATGCCCGGGTTTAGACACACCCGGCCGGTTTTTAGACAATGGGCCGGTTGCCGGTTCGCACCCAAACATCGGTCATAACTGTACAGTTTTTTTGGCCATCGTATCGCGATTCTGTTTTCTTTTTCTTTTTTTTGCGGGGAGGGGGGGAGGGGATTTTATAAGCGTAAATTCAGCAACTTCGAATATGCTAAATATTTCTCGTCAGTCCCCAAAACAGTCGCTCAATCTTCAACTAAGTTCCTATCTTGTGGCCATAGACACTCGAAATAATTGGTCCCATCAGTTATACTGATCAGTTAACAAGAGCGAAAAATCAACATTAGTTGCTATGTGCTTGCGTGATGAGCGTAAATTCTCCACCTTCGAAGCAGCGAAAGTTCCGTCAATGTCTGCTTCGAAAGAATGGAGATCTCAACCTGAGGAAGGCAGCTGGCTCCCGGGCGTGGTCGACATGTATTAGTAATAATTGCAGGAGCTTTACTTACCAAATGGATGCCATATATGTAGACGGCATTTATTGTTATGCCAACCGAATAGTTGGTTAGTTCCGTGTTTTTCATTTGTACATGCATATTATGGACTTCTGACCAGGCAAACAATGTTCCAATACATGACATTAATTCTCAAAGATTGAACATGGCGCCTTTTTCTCTCTGAGCATATGTTCAACCACCTGTATAAGTACCTCCCCCCCCCCCCCCCTTCACCCCCCCTCTTCCAAAGCGCTGTTTTTTTTCTCGTGGTCAGGTGGGAAACCTGTTGGTATCGTGTGTAACGTTGACGGCCTTAAAACATCCCCGCTCGACAATGACCGAACGAACCGAGTTGTTTCTTCATAAGTGAACTTCGAATCCCAACCAATACTTGTTAAAGTGTCCCCAATTTGATTAAAAAAAAAACATGACGTTTTAAAAGGCCTACTCAAGCGCATAACAGCCTCGCACACTCGCGCAATCGGCGTTATATTCACACAAGTAGTATGAGTATTCTCACGTGTTAGACGATTGGCCTGCTATGAGTGGCTCAAGCACAATAAAACCGCACAGTGACATGCACAGTAAAACCGAGTTTGCCTCTGTCCAATCTTTCTTGCCGATTCGTTCATACTACTTTGCCAGAGGAGTTAAACACTTAAAGGCACGCGATTCATGGTGAAGCCGACCAGCGTTAACTTAAAAAGCTTTTCTGTCGCCGTCATCAGAGCAATGCAAGAAGTGTTCTTAATTACAAGAAAAACGAAAGACAGGGAATAACAAAACAAAGAAACACTGAGAGAGAAGTAAACGAGCGAGCATTAGCTATGCAAATTAACCTTTTACTCGAGTTAGAGTACGTTAAAAACAGTGATGTAAAAAAACCAAGTAAGTGCACCCCAACACCGTTCGAAGTGATTGCTATTCGCGCAAGCTGATGTCTATCTTTTTATATTCTATTCCCACAATCAGCATAATTATGCCCATTCTGCTCGGTCTTCACTGCATTACTTCCGTTTGCGTTTTTGAATAATGCAGCACTCATCGCGTGAAAGCCCGGAAAGTAGTTTAAGAAGTTATGAGAATTTCGGGGCCTAACGAAGTTAAAACGTCAAGTTCCGTTAAGCCGGAGAACGGTGGTGTTGCACATCGAGGCGCTTTTGAAAGGAGCACAGGTACCGTGCGCACGGGTGCTTTGTTGACACAACCACCTCATACTACCATTTCGTTATCGCTTCCTACTGGGCTGTAGTCAGACAGCCAGTAGCATGTGTTATTAGCTCGTAAGCGTCTAACGTCTGCGTAGGAAGCTCAGCTCTTGGTTTCCCTCCCTGTTTTTCATTTTTCTTTCTCTCTCTATCATGTGCGGTTTGCAATGCAGGTATAGGCACGCTACGCTGCTGCCTTCTGACACGGAGATTGAAGTGCGGTGGAGGAGATTAGTTGTCTAGGAACTAAACTACTAAATTCGTCGAAAACAAAACTTAAGGTAGGTTCGGACTAGTGGTGCCAAGCCCGAAGGAAGTGCGGAGCTGGACGGTCTTCGCCGTTTATTTTTATTTTATCTGTTTCTTTCTTCCTCTCTTTGTTTCTCTTTGTTTTTTTCTATCTTTTTTTTGGTGTCTTCTTATTTTTATTTATTTCTCTTTCACGCTCTTTCTTTCTTTCTTTCTTTCTCTTTTTCTCTATCTTTCCTCTCTCTCTATTTTTATCGTTCTCTTTCTTTGATTCTCTCTTTTTCTCTCTTTCTCTATTTCTGTCTTGCTCTCTATTTTGTCGGTCTTGCTCTCCATCTCTTTTTCATTCTGCACTTGTTTCTCTGTCTTGGTATTTTTTCTGTCTTTCTCCCCTTTTTTTCTCTCAATTCTATACATGGCTGTGCCACGCTACACACTCCCCGCTCCTCCTTTTCCTCCTCCTTCCCTTCACTTCCCTTTCCCACCCCCCCTTGTTATACTACACTATACCAGGCTATGCTATGCTTTAATCTCTTCCCTCCTCCATTCCCTCATTACCCGCCGCAGCGATCTAGTGGTTATGGCACTTGACTGCTGGCCCGCAAATCGCGAGGTCGAATCTCGGCCTCGGCGGCAGCGTTTTCGATGGAGGCGTAAAGGCCCGCGTACTTAGATTTAAATGTGCGTTAAAAAACCCCAGGTGGTCACAACTTTTGGAGGCCTCCATTGCGGCGTCCCTCATAATCAAATCGTGGTTTTGGGACAATAAACCCCAACAACTATTTATATTATTATTCTTTTCCTTACTGTCCCACTCACGTCCCTCTCCCACTCCCTTGCTATACAATACTCTATGCTATGAGGAGGGGGGAGAGCAAAAGTATGCTATACTTTGCTCTCCCCCCTCCTCACATCTCGCCTCCTCACCCTCACTTCCCTTTCCCACCCCCCATGCTATACTATACTACACATGACTGCGCTGTGCTCTGCTACCGTGCCTGAACAGCTGCGTGGTTACGACGCTTGCCTTCGGATTGTGGGTACGCGAGTTCGAATCCGCCGGAAATTCCTCGCATTCTCTTTCAATCTCATTCTTTCTTTCTTTCTCTCTCTGTACTCGTTTTTTTCGCCCATCACAGTAATTGCACTTCACGCCGGACATTTCGGCGCACATATTCTGGGAGCAATGCACACGAAAAGAAGAGGACAAAGAGAGCGCGTATTGGTTTATGATGATGATAATTTCTGCTCGCGAATATCGGGGCTTCTACAGGTTTCATCAAGCGTCCGACGTTATCTGTCCTTCGGAAGAAAGAACTTCTCACTGCGTATTTTTCGTCACACAGTCGGTGTTTCAATGCCGTTTAGAAATTGTCTCTGCGTGCATAAATCTGAGATACAGAAACCGTATGTATCTTTGTGTAAGTGTGCCGCTGACTACTTGTGTATTACCTGCAATATTAGATGTATGAGGTATCTCCACTTCTGCGTTGCTCAATAATCTGTTGATACTGCGTAATATAGACGGCTTTAACGCCAGTTTCTTACACGATGGCGGAAAAACAAGGCAGCAAATCGCTAAATAAGAACTAGAACGTAACACGTATCCGATAGTAATATGCCATTAACTAGCAGTTCTCGACAATCACTTGTATTGATAGGAACAGGACTATTGCGAATTAAGCGTGACATTAAATAAAGAGGAACTCATAGGTCACTGTGCTTCTGTTCTATAGTGCCTATGTTTCGGGTTCTTATATGTCTTTAGCAAAGGAGTGGGACTCAACCAAGCCTGCGGTGCTCTGTCGTTAAAAAACAACACAGGAAAATGTCTTCACGCAGGTTTGCGCAGGTAGTGAGAAATATTACCACCCATTTCTTGAATCACACGATTCGGAGCTTACGTGCTCCCGTAAACTGCCCGATAAGCGAGAAGTGAAACTTACGACGCTGATACAGGTAATAGAGCGACGAGAATATGAAGGGACACATAAGGAGATTACTTAATGGGCTTTGAGAACTGAGCGCAGTGTTCCTGTCCATCGTCATGTGTATGCGCCTGCCGGAATCGAAATATACCGTACGTGAAAAGACAGGAGCTGGGCCTTCCGCTTCGGCGATGGTGATACGATAGAGCTTGTTAGCCGTGAAATGGCTGTAAAGCGTATAGAGGTATGTGCGGGCTAAAGTCGCGCATCCGCTCATATATAAAAAAGACGGAGGCCGGGGGGGAGGGCGGTCACCTGGTATGCAGTAGCTATAGCCGGGCAATAAAACACGGAAGTAATAAAATTTGTGCTCCAACTTCCGGAAAGGAAGCAGCGCGATACTCTTCCCCTCAAAAGAGCACCCCTTACATACGTGTCGTAATGAAGAATGCTAACGCAGATCGCAAGTTAGGCTTCTTCTACAGAGGGGCGCCGAAGCGTCCGGACATACGCAGCCAGGTCCATTCCGGAAAGGCGAGAAGATCGCGCTTGAACGTTGATTTCACAGGGTCGTTACACGAAAATAGCTGAAGCGTGAATGGGCATTTAAATCGTTTCTCGAATTAAATGCTGATGGGAGAGAAAAGTTTGAATGCATGCTGGAAACGCGATATGAGATGCGATAGCAAGCCCTCCTGATCTTTTACCTAGAAAATTATGTTTTTATCTTGCCTTGTTTTTTTTTTCTTTTTAGTCGCTACAAATATTCTCATTAAAGTCGGTTGCTTCATTTTTTGTCATATATCGCCACATAATCTTGTGATAATTGCGCTCGGGGTTATACTGTATGCGGTAGCAGACAGAATCAAATTATTCAGACGAGCAAAAGAAAGCGATCGAAATTGATGAGGTTAGTTATCGCTGGTCTCTTTTCTTTCTGCCTTTTTTTTTTTACGAGCCAATAGATTCAATCGTAAATGTGCTATAGGTGCTGCAATCGAGACTTAGAGTCATAAAAGCTGAATGTTGCATTTTGTGAATTTGTTACTTTTCTGATAACGTGTCTATCCATACGCTTCACTGAGGCCAATTTTTTTCCCTAAATGGCTGACGGAACACATTACACCGCCCTTTCTTTAGATGTGTTTTAAAATATGAAAATATTGTGCGTATACTAAGCACTGTCGGAACAGTAGAATTATATTTTTCAACTGTTTCACCACACCTGCGATACAGCGATGATATAGTGATGCGCTAATGTTGAATGGCTAAGACCGGCATATGTTTTGATAAGTACAGTACGTAACGCTTGATGATTAACGCCTCGTACACTTAATGTAAGTACATCATAATTCGAACAGCACGATAAGAAACTAACGGTAAACGTAGTTAAGTGTTGCACGTAACTGTACTTAGTCGTTTATGACGTATATACTATGCCACAACATGGCTTTTTTCCCTCCGTAAACTTCTCCACAATGTCATTACAGGTAACAACTTTATCCCTGCCGGCGACGCGTAATGTGTACAAAGCTTACTTGCTGAAGTGCTCGCACGAGTGCTGCCCTGTCTCGTTTCTCTTAGTAGCCGAAGCGTGTAGATTTCCCAAATAAACTGCGCTTTCTGAACAGTTTCTTTGATTCGTCAACATTATTTTTTCCATCAGAATAAGATACTCATAAGCTTTATCAAATACGCTTCAATAATCTCCCTTTCAGTCTTTTCACGCACCTTTGCCATGACCGATAAATTCTCGAATAGGGCGGTACAGCCCCCGTCCTACAATGAAAATCCATATGCCCACCATTTTTACCCCTCATACCCAAACTGTGCTCATCCATGCGTTCGTTGAGCTGAACGTTGAACTGCGCTCTTTCCTGTCTCCCTTCTTTCCTTCCCCTTGCGCAGCAAGTCGAGTTTTAAGGAGAAGCATTTAACGATAGTATAAAGGGAGACTTCGAAGATCTGGATGTGCAGGACTTGTATAGGACTGAAGCAGTTGAAGTCGTCTGACCCAGCTCAGTTTCAGCTTTTAGCGCCTGGAGGTGGCCTGGCAGACTCTTCCGTGCGTTAAGGCTGTGGAAGGACTGCGGAACGGGAGCGGGGCACGGGTGTACACGCTCTACCACTCGGCATATTACACTGTTTACCTACTGCATCACTTTTAATATCTCTACCCGGTTGCGAAACCTCTCACCATCCTGTTTTTCACGCTCATTCGTCGGGCGAGGACGTACCTGAGTGGCGCATACCTCTCCACGACATTGGTTGATTGGGAATAGATCTCACAGCATTAGATTCCAGGCTTGGCATCGAAATTAGCTGGCCAGGACGAGCAAGCGAGGTTGCAGGAGAAACCGAGTCAATGTGCAGTAGATGGAATGAACGTGTCGTCGAGGGAGATAGGCGCTATAAACGAAATAGATACAAAGTTTGTGTGTACGCATATATAGGCTCCGGCGAAGGTTCTGGGTAGGAAAGTCGATGCTGCCTCTACTTTCTGACACTCCCAATGGCCCTTCGTCGAGCCCGATTTCCCGCTGGTGTTTACTGCATACATATGACTGATTTCCGTGCTTGTGGTAATTGGAAACTTATTAGTGATGTGATTTCGGTGACGGTGGTGTCCTTTATATTCAGCGAGGTAGCTGGCATACGGATCAATGAGATTGTGCAGGGCTTATTATTACGAGTAATCACACGGAAAAATGGCAGGAACGGAGCCGCAATGCGTCGTATAATATGCAAAAGAGGGAACTTGAGTTGTCTGACCCTATCGCATATATGGAAATCCTTGTCCTATACACAGTCCAGGTTTATTCGATTCAACTCCTGATCACATCCTAACAAGCATAAGAATGTTTGAATAGACACAGAATACAGACGTGGTACATGATACAATAGGAAATATAAAGTGTGCAATCACTGATAAAACGAAATTTATTACATTTTTAGACAACTACACCATACAACTTTTTTGAAAATTGTCTGATGATGGAAAGAGAAGCGATGCTTGAACGTTATCCGTTCAAAAAGTGTATCACTCATATTTGTTTTCTTTCTCTTTTTTTTTGCACTGTTTTCTTATGCACATGTGCTCAAAATACAGAAAACAAAATTAAAAGCTGAAACCACAGAGTGTATGGCTTCCAGGAAACGCTAGTAAATTGAGAACGAAACGCACAGGAAAAAAGCCTTAGAAGTCAATTGAAAAGGGCAAAGCAAACAAAATGGATGGGCAAAAAAGTTTTAACTTTCAATAAACACAGAATACAATAAAAAAAATTCCTCAAAATGCAGTAGTCTGGAATTGACATTCTGAATGAATCACGGGACGGTGAGAAAGTAATTTCAGGTAGTTTGCGATAACTCAAATCACTCGCGAAGCTTGATAGACCAAACGTTCGAAACAAATAACCCCTTGGAGGCGGCTTTATTGGGCATTCTTGCGAGCAGCGTGCTTTAGCTCTGCGCACACAGCGGACAGCACAGCTGCTCTTGATGGATCAGTAAAGTAATGCCTGCCAGGCCCCCCCACTCCACCTTTTATTTCTTTTTTTTGTCTCGACGTTGACTGGTTAGCCACTGCTAAGCATTTCATTACGCTGCAGTGCCAGGCACAAGCTGTGCTGCGACGCTGCGGCACGCAGCATGAATCATTCATTGTTGGCAGGACTACGCAAAAGAAAGCAGAAATAATAGAGGTAGAGCTTTATGTTCTTATATAGCGGCTCACTGAGGACAAAAGAGAGAGAAGAAAAGAGGAGGAAAGGCAGCGATGGTAAACCGTGATAGTACACGTTAGGCAAAGCTGGTCATCCGCACTTTCTGCCCATCTTTCCCGGTAGGCACGTTTTGTTTGAATTTAGATCTATTGGTCCTTCCACGCTACGTCTGACAGCTGCACTTGATAGCGATGATACCATAATGCACATATGGCACCCACGTAGCGCCTGGTAGGGAAATCAAATGCGATAGGAGGGAAAAAAAAGGTTCGGGGAAATGGAAAAAAGACGGTGACAGCTGGTCATTCCCGAAATCCAAGGCGTTTATGGTGCAGCAAGAGGTGAAGGTACGCGACCAGTAAATGTTGAACTGTGACCACGTGTCTTTTATTGGACTGCAAAATTTCACAGACCTGTTTCGCTTAGAAGAACGTCGCGCTAATAGCTGAGATACGTCGAGTGCAATTGTAGTGTCACATAAATCACTATCAGGCCGCCAACTTCGTATAACCGGTACATACGTCTGGACTGCAAAATGACAATCAGCTATGCCTGTAAATAATAATATTTGAGGTTTTACGTGCCAAAATTACGATATGATTATGGGGCACACTGTAGGGGAGGGCTCCGGAAATTTCGACCATGTGGTACTCTCTAACCTGAATTGAAATCGCTCAATACACGGGCCACTAGCATTCCGCCTCCGTCGAAATGCGACCGCCGCAGCCGCGATCGAACGCGCGACCTTCGGGTCAGCAGCAGTACATCATAACCACTGCACCACAGCTATGCCTGTTGCAAGAAGTGTGAGCTGCTGTATAAATGAACTGTGAAGCTACAATATGCCATGTAGGAAATCATCAATGTAGGAAATTTCATCCGTGGCGTCTGGAAGCAACAGACACTAAAAAATAATGTGACCATGCCGCCATTATGCCACAGTGATGAACCGCTTATGTTTCCTCGGCATATAATTTGTCTCTGATCATTACAAACACATTCAATTCGCAGAGACGATGGCGTGCGCCCGATGTGAAGATGGATGAGATGTTTGTCAGATGTGTCGATAAATTATTAGAGCCGTATATTGTCTGCACTGAAACCAATTAATGAATACGACCCAAATACGAAACCTTCTTTCTTGGTTTCCCCTGTTTGGATCTCACAGCTTTCGACAGCTTGGGGCCAATGGCACTGTGGACATGTTTTAGGGGCGAAGCTCCTTAGGGCGTAGGCTAGTCCGGCGTCGTAGTCGTCGTCGTCGTAGTAGTAGCCACCTCTAGGTCTCAGAATGATCACTAGATGGCGCTGCGGTGCCATCTAGTGATCGACCACATGCAACCCACAACCATCCGAGGAACCTGCATCGATCTCGTCTTTGCAAACTTCCCACTACGGCGCATCCAAGAACCCCTATCCCTTCACTTTACCGACCACAAAGCAGTTATAATGAAGGGTGAACGAAAGCCACGTCTAGCTACCACTTACGAACAATAAAATCATTCAGTTGTATATATGCAGTGTTTGTCACGTCTTTCATGATGTACTGGGTGAAATTCACGGAAGATTCACGGTTTACCGATGAACCTCCGGAGCTTCGCCCACTCATCATCATTCACTCCATGGATATGCGTGGATTTGTTTCTCGTTGTAATGAGTGTTGTTTACTTGGAAATCACGACCAGACAGAACAATACATTAACAGCAGCTGCGGTATCGCGCTATAGTGTGCACGTAAGGGCAGGCGAGAGGGTAAGACCCTCTTTTCTAATGATATTTATACACTTGTCTCTAATTATTTATTTCTTACTACAGGTTTTCGCACTCCCAAATCCACTCGTTCTGAACGGGAGCCAATGCGTCAAATCGAAGTAGATCTCACGGCTTCAGCATGCAACAAATCACTGCTGTTTACTAGTGGCATCCCCCCTTGCGCCTATACTGACGTACAGAACTCATTGCTCAGAGCACCACCGCCAGAGATTACCCCAGAATATGCGTGCAGTTCAACGTAATGGCTGCAAGCGTCTCCTTGATTACGAGCTTATTGTTCACGGCTTTTATCTCTACTGTCTATAAGACTTGGGAGAGCCTGGGTGGAAGCCGTTGTGAGGCAAGCACCCACGCTTTCTATTTCGTGCCTGTCTGTGACTCGCCGAAAACGACGTCCATACCGCTTGATTTCTCGCCCTTGTTTGCTGGGTGCTGCTGCGGAACAGAAGCTGCTGTTGACGACGCTTACTCATCCCCCCCCCCCTGTTTTCATTTGCGATATGCTATATACAGCAATCCGCGAAAAAAAAACGCCCCCCCCCCCCCCCACACACACACACACATACACACTCGCCTGCTTGGTCTCACAGTAGCAGCCGCTCTTCTTCCGGCAGCCGCGAAAAAGAGCGTGGCTACTCGGCGTAATGAAAACCAATGCAAGATGATGCTGTCAAAAGCTGGTTTCCTGATTTGTGTTTCTGTCACTTTCGTGTTTTATGCTTTCGCCTTTTTTTCGCCTTCCCTCTACGTGCCGTTCTCTTGGCAAGAAGCTCCTCCGGATCACAAACAACGGCCTCTTCTTGTCCGGTTAACAACTCTTGTTCCTTATGACTTTCGTGACGTGAGGCAGGAATCGAAAGCAGTCGCTTGAGAATACTCGTTCCCCTTTCATATCGTGCACTAAAAATCCTTAAATAAAGGACTTACCAAAGTCAGAGTGTGATGCAAATGACAATAGCGCACAGGTACTACAATGCTTATTCAGTACATCACGGCGACAACGATCGCGAAAATTCAGCTTGCGTACCCATGTCCTCTCCATAGCAATAATAAAACTCCGGTAATATCACCGAAAAAATGTTCTCATTTTTTCAAAGAATCATAATATGGCTTGGCGTTGACCTTATCATTTAAGCTGTGCGCCATTGCTATGGTCTGAGATAATGCCACTATTCAATGTGCGACAATGTTGAAACAAAATTCCTGCAGAGGTAGCTTTATTCAGACTCAGAATTGTGTGTGTATATATTGAATGCAAGAAATTAAAAGATGGCGAATTGTTAAATAAAACCAATGTCTTGTCTAAACATGGACCAGAAGTAGCGGTATACGGCGCACTTTGAGGAGGAATTAACAGCTTCCCTACTTCGCCAACAGCTTTTCGCAGTTACAGCACAAGGAGCTTCGCAACTGTGTTTGCTTTGTGTGTTAACCTTTCTGTTGATTCCTTTACGTCATCTTCGTCAAGTCAGTGCCACTGCAACTCCGTTCTGAAGGTAAAATAAACTTTATTTGGTCGTGGAGAACTCCGATCAGACATGGTTGCTGCCGCGCCCACAAGTCCGCCACAGTTGCTGGCCGCGCCCACGCCGGCAGTGGAAGACCATGGCCCTACGCCCGTTCGCAGGCCTGGTGACCTGCCGAGGGCTCGACTGAGAGCTCGCAGTTCTTAAGGGCCCTCTCCCAGTCTTGTTCTGTGCTGAACTTACCACTACGCAACGTCTGGCACTGCCAGATCATGTGAGCGAGTGTGAAATTATCCGCCCCACAGCTAGGGCATACTGTGTAAGCCTTCAGCAAAGTGACTGAACGTGCTACGAGACGGGAACGAACCTTCCTCTATGCAACACGTTACCCTTCACTTCGGTCGTAATATTTGACATTCTTTCTTGGCTGTTCATGAAGGCATTGTACGGCACACGATGGCACCACAATTAGGGACATCGTGCTATTTTCGACGCAAAGAGCGAAGAAGGCAACAGTTAGAGCAACAAATGGCTGCGACGCGACTGTGGCGAGCCGAGTACGTACAACGTGAGAATACTAGGGAACGGTAAAGGCAATGGCGGCTGCGAGAAGACCCCGAAGCGATGGAAAGCCTACGTCAACGACGACGTGCCCGTAGATACATGTGAGGTGCGAACGCTGCGTTTCAGCGTTAGGTTCTGTCTCTGGAGTTTGGACATCCGTGTCGTGTCTGTGACTGTCTGTGATTTAACTCGAACCTCTCTGCACTGTGAATCAGCGTAGAAACAACTCAGCACCACCTAGCTAAAGCCTATCAACGACCCAGAAGAAACCTAGAAACTGCCGGCATCACCTAGTTAAGGCGTAGAAACAACCTAGAAGCAACCAGATTAGTTTAAAGAATCATCCAGTTTCGCTGTTTGAAGTCTTGCGCGGCTTAGCGCAAGCTTCACCAAATTTTATATTCAAGATACCTTTTTTCTGCAAACAACACTTGCTTTCTTTCTTCCGTCTCTCCTTGACTAATATTGCACAGTGTCTGTATTTCACTGCACCGAATCGCACAGGAACACAGATGCCATAGCAAAGTTTCTTTTTCCACGACTACTGATCCGATCTTGTGACCTGTTTTCATTATGCTTGCTTGAGAGGATGCGTAAACTTCTGCTGTTGTTTACACCAGATCAGCAGAACAGTGATTCAGGCCATCAACTTCAGCAAGCATCATAAAAACAGAGATATTCAAATTGAACACAGTCCTTGGGCTGCAAAGAACAGACAATCGTTAAAAAAATATAGGAATAAAAGTTAGGACAAGTCAGAACTCGCTCTCGGAAAGAGATAAATGCACGAATGTGACCTCAAAAGCAAACGAACAACAAGAAAAAAAGACCGAAGAAAAAGAACTATTTTGGCCAGCCGACACCGTGCCACTGAACGTTGATGAATAGACAAAGTTTTCCTTTCTCCTCGCCATTCATCTCAATCCTCTACTCTCCATTTGAGTGCCCATTATGCAACCTTTGTCCTGTTGTTTGCTCGATATTTATGCACTTCCACTCCAATTCTTTACCAGTCGGTTTGCGTACTGAGGTCCGTTTCTCTTTTCTGTATAATTTAAACACTCTTGTCTGTTTTGTAGCATGGTACTGACGCTGGCGTACAGCAAATTGAGCGCTTTCCTTCGGACTTCCTGAGGTCAGGATGGGCCTCGAGTGCTCGTCTTGCTTAAACTGAAGGTCATTGTGTGAAGAAAATGTCGGGCTTTGTACCACTCTTCAAGCCACCCGCAGTCCTTTTTTCTAGCTCCCGTTTTCTAGAACTTTACTTTCCCCTTCGAAAGGCTGCTGCACTGGGTTTTCAAAAGTAAGCAAAGCAAGCACCGGAATGGGTGCTACGGCTCTTCAAGTGACTTGAGCCATCCGTACGCGGAACAAACCTCTCGCTGATGTTTAAACTGAAGAATAACACAATTACGACGCTATCTATTGTACAAAAAGCACTAGATAATTTTTATCCATAAGCACAGAGGGTATAGATTGAGGTATGTGTTTTCAATCTCACACTAAGAAAAAAAAAAAGCTGAAGTCCCCCCGCACTAATACTAATACCTCCTCTGAATTTTATATGCGGCAACAACCTCATATAAAATTCAACTTACTATGCAAAGAAGTAGTTAGTTGTGTGCGCAGCAGTGTGGGCTTTCGGAATAATTCTTTCTATGTGGGGTTCTTCACAGTGCAACTAAATCTAAGTACGTAAGAAATTTAGCACTTCACTTGCACGTGTGTGTGTGCGTGTGTGTGCGTGTGTACGTGTGCGTGTGTGAGTGTATGCGTGTGTTAGACAACGTGCTGCTTAGAATGTTCAATGGAGGACTTTATTCAGAGTGAATATTCAGTCACATCGTGTTGTGTTTGTACTGCATCCGTTCAAAAGCAAAAATTAAGCAACCGGTTGTCAAATTCCTTCGCAAGTAATACCAGAAACATTCTAAAAATACTGGGACGCTCTGTCTTAATTGCGAGGAGCATACTTCGCCAAGGGGACGCTTTGCAATTTCAATGAGGCTGTAAACATTACTCATGAAGCTATAAACCTGCATAGTCAGAGTCAATAATAATAAAAAAAACAAACCCTTATATACATTAAAGGATGTCGAGTTATCAAACAATATGAAGCTAGCGTAACGTTTTCTGAACGCGAATAGCATATTGATGCAGTTATAACGAGCAGTTACAGGACCTCTTAAAGACTTCGTGTTTAATAACGATGCATGCAGGAACAAGCGGCGAGGCATTGTTTTTGCTTCTAGCTAGCGTTGTGTTAAGCCATAACATGTGCATTTCCGTCGTTTTCGCTAGAGTTAGTACTGTTGTTGCAGCTTAATTAAAACGAGGTCTTTGAGCACAAAGATCGTGTTGTCCTGAAAGCCTCTGTGTATTTCAGTATTAATAACACAGCTTGTGGGGAACTGGCGATAAAGCGCACTAAAGACGAGAAAATAATACTGTCACAAGACTTGCACTCCATGCGATGCCGCATATGCGTATTAACACATGCTGCAGGGGAGATAAGCGGCGCAAATACGGCGTCATACATTCGCGCGATAGGAATGACACGTTAATATTAGAGCGAATCGGAGTCAGCAAACGCATCCCCATGTAAACAGAAAGCGAAGGAAATATTTACGAACGGCGTGGTCTTTTTTCGTTGGAAGACACGCTGGACATGCTATGCAAGCACTGGTGGAAGCATTCATGTGTTATGCAATGCTGACCCGCGCTTCATGAAATTCGAATGTAAGTGCAGCACTCCAAATGCCGGAGAGCGAGTAGAGCGCTGTAAGAGCTTACTGGTTCTGCATGTAAGAATATCCGTGGGAGCAGCTCGACGCAAGATGCATCAGAACGAGAGCGAAAGTCGATGGCAGAAAAAGCCACCCTATTGTTGATTTAACCCGTATAGGGCCCCCCGAGAAAGCATTTGCAATGGTTTTTGACATGATCGGGCTCTGCGAAAGGGCTTCGTGAGCGCGAAGCTGGGTTTCGCCGCAAGCATACCTAGTGTGACTATTAGTTATCTTTTTTTTCCATGGGCATTATTGATATAGCAGACATGAATTGTAACGTACTTTACATATATTCATTGTCTTTCCAGCCTGTTAAAAATTGTCGTAGTGGTGTAAAGAATACAGTTTAAGGCGAGTGGACAACTTACAAACCTTTATGCGCATGTTCACTTTGACCAGTCCTTACAGATCCATCTGCCACTATTCGCCTGGTGTGCGACCGATGGCGGCGCTGCGAACCGCGCCTGTATGACGTCAGGGCGGGGATTCACGCGCTTTCGTCTGCTACGTAGGCCCGGCGCCGTGTAGAAACCACCGTCGTGGTAAAACTCGACAAAGAAGCAGTTCCGTTGGTTATCTTGTGTATAGTGGCTACCGACGCTGTTCGAGCAACCGTGGGTCTCCGATTTTGACATTCGTTTTAGAAGCAAAGCTCATTGTTTCTTAGAACTGCGGCCGCTTGTCTCCGCGGCGAGTGCTGCGCAATGGTAAAGTACTGCTCTGTGCCTTAGTGTACTTCGTCCGCTCGTGAAAAGGGCGTTAGTTTTCACAACTGTCCAAGGACCGAAGCTGCAGAGGAACTGGCTAGTCAAGCTCAGAATGGGAAAGCGCCCCATGCCTTCATCGAGCATGTGCAGCAAGCACTTCGCTGACTGACTTCTGCTACCCACCGTACGCCACTCTTCGGTAAGCTTGTAACCGTGTTTGAGTGCCTCACCAGTACTTTAACCATTTATTGCACGCAGGCTGTAAGCATAGGGGACTTATACTAGGTGCGGTGCCGCTCCAAAACCTGCCGCGAAGGCCCCTAGAGAAGGAGCCGACGACGCGGCCTCCGAATCGCCTCGCAAATAAGCGCGCCTCGTGGGCACAGTTGAGCGGCGTAGGATGTCTGAGACAACGGCTGCATTTGGATCGTGTACGCACTGTGTATTTTACTCGTGAACACAAGCGCGCGCCTAGCGGTCTGCTTATCATGAATTCATAAGCGAAACCTGCTGCCGCTGTTTAGTGCACATTCTCTAACGGTTTTCACCTGAAGCAGAGCAGACACTTTTTTTAAAAAGCGGAGCTTTTTCGTTGTGCCACGTGCGTCAACAAAAACCAGCTTGCCTTTGCCCCGCTGCGTTCTATGTTAAGTTACACGTAGACATTGCCTCACCATGCTTTGCATGAACAGCGAGCATTCGCCACTTCACTGCCGTCGATCACGACGGAGACCTTGTGTGGCGGGTTCACAAGTCTACTTGTTCGCAGAACGAGCGCCGCGACGGTGATGCGATCTCCGTTGGCGGCCTCGACCGCGCATTCAACAACGTGGCCTTCGTCGTACACCGCCTCGCCCTCGATGAGACACCGCGACGTTTCGCAAGCTTTATCTGCATACTTGTAGATGCTGGAGAAAGGCACGCTCATTGAAATATCGAAACGAAAACCCGAACTAATTAGTATCGTACGGCGGAAAGTGTGGACAACGAGCGAGAACACCCACACATAGTTTCACTTTCTTACCAGCAATGCGGTCGGTGGTAACGGCGCACTCGTCGGCCATCCGGGAGATTTCCTAGCCCTGTCGGTTAGGCCGCAACTAAAATAAGTTCATAAATGCACTTGAAAACATTCGTTGCAGGCGTTCGTTGACCCTCGCGAGGCTGATTGTCCGACAAAGCTCCCGCCTGAAGCAGACGATACGCGTACAGGAGCCGCGGCGGCTGCAGCGCGGTTGAGAGCGGAGGCGGAGTCCCCGCCCTGACGTCACACGCGAGAGGGCGCCACTCCAAGATCTCGAGGCGAATAGTCACGTCAGACGGCAGCTCAGTGCAGACGCCTATCTTATCATCTTCAGCATTACTATTGGCCTTATACCGGCCAACGTTTATACTCAAGTGTATTGTGACATATCTCAGCGGAGTAGCGTTAATGCGTCAGCTCAGTATTTATTGATCACAGGCGTAAATTGGGGGGGGGGGGGGGGGGGGAGGTCGCTATGACGTCTTTCTGCAAACTTTTCACGGGAACTTCTTGATAAAAATATCTTGCGTGAGTCGCGTATTTCATAAAAATGTCCTTACGGGATTGAAACCGCTCAACTCGTATTTGAAGGCACAAGATCAAAAGGTGTATCGTAAAACAGCGATTATTTGAGATATTGGCGTTAAATAGCATTGACAGCATGATTGGAAAAAGTAATTTTACGCTAACAGACTCGTGAGTCGACTCACTAAGACTCGGGTCAAGCTGTCAGTCTGAGAATGAGTGAGCCAGGCTGAGCAATATGTTGGTGAGTCTGAGTCCTAGTGAGTCCCGTAGATGACAATTTTGGCGATTCGGAGTCAGAGTGAGCCCTCAGAGCAAAGTATATTTCTTGAGTGAGTTTGAGGGAGCTCCAAAATTTTTTCCGACCTATGCAGTTGACACACCTTCATATTATGAAGAGAGCAAGAGCTCTGTTCGTGTCTTTTGGAAACGCCCCCATTAACATTCTCACGCAACTAGCTCACTTATTTGCTACTATTTTAAGGCAGTCCTATTACAAACCCCGGATCTCCTTCTATAAAAGGAGAAGGATGAGGAGTTGTCGTAGATTGCATTCGAATCTAGCCTTACGAGATAGGCAGGCAATTGCACAGCTTGATTTTCCATTTTCAGGTTACGCTGCGTAATGTGTGTAGTCTCGCTTTTAGCTCCGGAGTGGTCAGGCATTGCAAGCACTGACTGTAAACGTTAAACTGCGAAGCGTAGTTCAGAGGGCGAATTAGTGTATGAAGCGTAAAAATTACACCATCTCCCGCTAAGGGGAACCATGTGTAGATGCGAAGCAGCGGGCGCTAACGCTTACACTGGCGGCGGCGTTGACACTGGCGCTCATAGCAGCATTGCGCAGGAGAGAAAACTGGCGAGGCGCAAAGCACGCAGTGATGGAGCGGTGTTTGCTACTGGAACATGCCAATCGCTGCTAATGGGCAATGAGAGACAGAAGACTCCGACTGGACACAGAGACCCGCAGTCCGCTTTTAGTTAACGCGCACGCTGCGAATTTTTATTGTTCAACAACGCACAGGGGAAATCTCCCAGCGGCACCACCTTGCAGGTCAAGATTCAGTGCCATATATACGGGGTGGCCAGTGAACGGTTGTGCAGCGCGAGCAGTCGGTTTTTTCAACCAAGAAACTCGCTAGCAGACGCTGCCTGCGTCGGCGTCGCGAGGCGAGAGAGGGGGGGAGCGTAGTTGAGGAGAGAGAGAGAGGGGGGGGACGCGCATGCGCAGTGGGAGTGTGGACGCCGCGGGCAGGGATGCCAAGAGGAGAGAGGGGGGGAGCGTAGGAGAGGAGAGAGAGGGGGGGACGCGCATGCGCAGTGGGAGTGTGGACGCCGCGGGCAGGGATGCCTAGAGGAGAGAGGGGGGAGCGTAGGAGGGGAGAGAGGTGAGGCGCATGCGCAGTGAGGGTGTGGTTGCCGCGGGGAGGGATGCCTAGAGGAGAGAGGGAGAGAGGAGGTTTTTTTTAAAGGGTTTGCGCATGCGCAGTAAGGGTGGTCACGCGGCACACCACCACCACCACCACCACCACCACCACCGGATTAAGCTTCGCTATAAGATGCTTCACATCTAAAAAGGATGGTTCAAGCTTAAGAATGGCACAACCAAAAATACGCGAACGTAGAACGAAAGTACGAGTGCCAGACAAGGCGCTTGTCCCGTACTTCATGTATGCGTATATTAGGGGCGGAGCTCCTTAGGGTGTGGGTCGTTCCCTCCTCCGTACATAGTATGTAGCCACCTTTAGTTTATGAATTGCTGAATAGATGGCGTTGTGTGTATATGTCCTTGGAAATAATATCACTAGATGGCGTTAGTCGTTTTTCGTATACGTTGATGATTAAAGATGATAGATGGCGCTGTTATAATAAGAAAAGGGGCTCGCTCTTGGCGCGCTTTCTCTTTCGCTCGGAGTCGCGAAACCAGGGCAGCCGGTATCTGCGGAGCATGCGGCGGCTCCGCTACTCACGGCGGCACAACCCATAGCCAAGGACGCGTGGCTTTCACAACTCACAGCAGCGTTCTGTGGCGATGCATGCGGAGGCGAGGCGTTGCATCGAGCACTGGTGGGAACTTCGGCGTCTGAGTAGGTGGCATCGTCTTCCTCTGTCGTGGAACGCGAACTGGTGTTGTCGCTGAGGCTGGGAGCGCCCGGAACACAAGTCGGCGACGCTCGTGCCCAGCTCACGATTGAACACCCAGAATCATGCAAAGACGTGACACGTGTTGTCACGTCTTTGCATTATCGAGTGGGCAATGTACGGGGAGATTCACGGTTACCCGAATGATCCCTCCGAACTTCGCCCACTCACCATCATTCACTTCGTGGATATGCTGTGATTTTTTTTTGTCGTGCGCCTCTTAAGGAGAAATTATGCTAGCAGAGCATTTTAATGAGTTGTTAAGGCAGAGAGAACCGAAAAATAATTAGATTTAATAAACGAATGATGCATTTGAATATATCTATGCGTAACGGTGAGCTTACGTAAGTAGCATTTGCTGTTACGGTACAAAAATCGGCAGTCAAGGGAACCGCCAAGCAGCGCCTCTGAAAGGGCAAAACACAAATGGATACAGACTAAACCGCGTCGGCGGATGACGTAAGCTTTGTGAAACAAGGTCTCTGTGGGAGCCATGTCGCGAATGAACCACTTACGCGGTAAAAAAAAATCCTAATCGTTTTATAGGAAACTTCTTGAGTAAACACTCGAGCGATTTCGATAATGGATGCGTAGGACGACATATGCGGAGACTGAACTTAGACTCCTAAAACCGTAACGCTGGCGCAATGAGATTGAGCGAAACAGCCTCTTTCATAACTGACTCCTGCGAAGTGAGTGGGTGGTTCGAGAGTTAGTAGTGCGTGGGCACTGAACAACTGAGATGCAAACCTCCTTCTTGATTAACGTCCCGCTGGCAAAACCGCTTCACCGAATGGCTGTCCAGACAGTTGTCGTCAACGACAGCGTGGGAGTTTTTTACATCGCGTCACCAACCATCCCGTCTTTCGACTCAATCGCGTCTGTATCACTCCCAGCAGTAGAGCTGAATTTTGAAAGTTTCAGTATATCACTTTACATTGCAGTTCTAACGAGGTGTGACGCGACAATACGGGAAAACTTCACGTAGTTCTGGGTTAGCATTCTCCATATTCGGCATAGGGGAGGCGATGCCTGCCAGGGTTCATTATCATTAGAGATGATAGAAATAATGAGTGTGGCACTTCCTGTACGACTTGTGGTGCGTCACCAGTCGCTTCTGTTCCACTCACATTGCGCGGCCATCGTAAGATTCTATACTACGCTGAAATTGATTATTGCTGGCATCGCATTAGCATATTGCTATCGCCCGCACGTGTCAAGGTAGCGCGCCTTCTCCGCTACCTTCGCAGTTTCGTTTAACTCTATAAAGGGGACGAGGAATGCTTACTGAAGCGCGACAATATAATTTAACTGTCCCTTTGCTCTTCCCAGGATAATGAATGAAATCACTTCAAAAAAGCAGTCAGTTGTCGTTACTGTATTTGCTGCTAACTTAATTATTTTAACATTCTAGCACGTTAGCTTTGGTTCAGGAATGTATCATTTCGTGAAGAAAACGCACCAGTACAACGACAGTATCAACCACATGTGCGTTACCGTAACAAGGCGTTACGTTAACCACCGCTCCATATAGCGTGATTTTTGTGACTGGGCATATCTCAGAGACATTAAGTTCAGCCTTCGAGAGCTTCCACTCCCCTAGCAGTTTCTGGCACTCTGGCACTGCCATAAGCACCGTGTGAAACCACGGCTCCACGCTCCAGTTTGGCTTATTTTCGACTCACTGGCAGCTCTATCAGGACGCTCGCTTTCTCCCGGCACGGTCGGCGCTCTCGTTAATACCAATTACCGTAGCATCCCGCTGGGTTCGGGATCGCCCGTCTGTCCATCCATTCTTGCCTTCGCTTTCAATCTCATTTTTTTTTTACAGATGATTATGATTGCCGCGTAGCGTTAGCTTATACGCGGCATCTTCGCCGATGCCTACGTCAGCGTGGCCACCCGCTTTATACCATCCATCAAACTCGCCGTCAGAGGGATTAAGCGCCTAATGCTACAGGATGACTTATTTATTCCCTCAGAAGTATTTCTCTGCAGATGAAGAAACGAAGGGTGAGCCTTTAGCGAGCCGGCGTGGTGGCTGATGTCTGGAATAATGACAGCGGGCACCATGATAAAAGCTGGCTGCTTTCCGTTGCCGTTATTTACTTCTTTGTTTCGTTGGTTAACGTGTTGCCTATACATCCAGGTCTAGATTCCCCCCATAAAAAATTCCGGGCCTCTCATCTGCCACGTCATGAAATGTGTCCCGCGTCTCTTGTAACGCTGCAGCTGTGCTGGCGCGGATGCGTATATAGGCTAACACAACTCAAAATTCGGGCCACTTTCTGTCCTGCTTGCGGAGAGGTAGCCAGACGGTCTACGGCCTATTGCCATAGTACCATTGCCAAATTCCATTTCCACAGCGCGGGTGCCCTCGATGCCTTGAATGTCGCACTCACATCTCATTGCAGAGGTTTCGAGAGCGTACGTGCGTGGAAAATCATGGATGGTGCGTAAGGTGGGCGAAATAAGGGAGGAGGGGAGTTGCTGGACATGTGGGGTGCACATTCTGGCGCAACACCAACGAGGACGTCCCATCTAGATTGATTGTTTGGGCTCAGGAGCCAATTCCATTTTTGTATTATCGCATCGTGTGTCAAGCCTACCGGGTTACGGGGGCTAGTGTTCGTGACAGACGCATTGACAAGTTGGCTTATTCACACAGTGCAGCCGAGAGAGGCATGCACTCACGCTTTCAGCTTCTTGTCTGTCTGTGACTCACCGAAAATGACGTCCATACACTGATGCACTGGTACCAGTGTATGGTACCAGCGTACTAGTGTATGGTCTTTTACAGTGGTACAAGCCTCGTCGCAGTGACGTGCCTCTTTGCTTAAAAAAATTATCAGGAAATTTTTTTACGAAGGACGGGAAAAGAAAGGTCTGAGGTCGGACTGCATAAAATGTATGACCTGCTTCAGCTGCACCGGCTTTATATGGAGAGATATACAACTAAAGTAAGCAAACAGGGTCGCACAGAATACGAGAACGCTGTCAGTCAGTAACGCATTCTTGCTAAGTTAGAACGAAGCCTCAAGCATTTGTTTTCGCACATTAAAGATGAATGCTGGAAAATAGAGATAAACCTTAGTTAAAGCGAAAATTTTCTGAAAACAGTACCATGTGAACCATTTTACTCGCACCTGAGACCATCATAAAACACCACAAAAGAAAGCAAGGAATTAAGTTTGCTCAAACGGTTTCGCTTTTCCGTGAAATAATTTCTTGAGTGGTAGCCATTTTAGTAATGTGTCAGTTAGTGTCAGTGTGCGTTGATAAAATAACGCAGGTGTATATCGCATGGCTCTGCCAGCGATGATTATTCACATCGTTAATCCTGGCCCGCGTACAAATTAACAACTTCATCGACGTACAGCCTGATGGGAGAGTGCTCTTGGCATTCATAAATATTCACTCGTAAATATCCCACGTGCACTTACATACGCTTCAATGAGAAAGCATCTGTGATTGAGCTTGCCCGGAGCTTTTTCCCGCATTTTACCGCGCGACAGCCGCCATGCTGCCGATATGTGTTGCCGTGATCGATGCATATTTCGTCATGCTGCGACACGCGGGATAGCGGGTTCTAGCCAGTGGTGGAAGGGGGAACTCGCGACAGCTTCGGTGCCAGCGGCAATGCGTGGCCCAGGCGTGAACGCCTGCCTGCCTGCCGGCTTGCATGAGTGATCGACTTTCAGTAAACATCAGCCCCTCCTCGCAGACCGTGTCGACCTTTCGTTACACGACCAGAACTTTCCGTTCTCGACGAGCCTAGCTTCTCTTTAACGTGCCGAGAAAACATTGCCTCTCGTGAATGGTAGCTTTTTGGTGCCCGTTCGTTAAGGCGCACTCGTTATCTGCCTCAGGAAACACGCAAATGCCGCTGAGCGGGTGATTTTACTGGAGTAGCTGAGGTTCCTAAAGTAAAGCCCTCAATTTCCCTGCTGGCAAACTTGTGCAGTTTACCAGTTGTCACTATGTTTCCCGGCTCATAGATTGGTCGCGACGCGGGTCATCTGGAACGCGAGACACCATCCAAACATGCTCATCCGTCTCATGCGGTGCCTAGCTTTGCCTGCTATTTATGGTTGCGGAAAATCACAGAGGCTTTGGCTGCGGGACACGGAAATGTTTCTAGAGAAAGTGTGATGACGACGAGGCGCAAAAAAAGAAAAGAAAAAGGATAAAGCTGGCACTAAGCCGCGCAAGGCTTGAAAGAGAGAAACTGGACTGTTCTGAAGACTAATATGGTTGCTTAGAGGTTGTTTCTAGGCCTTAGCTATGTGACGTTAGGTTGTCTCTAGGTGTCTTCTCAGCACAGAGAGATTCGAGTTAAACCACAGACAGTCACAGACACGACACGGTTGTACAAACTCCACAGACAGAAACTCGCGCTGAAATCAAGCGTTTGCACCTCTCATAGATCTACGGGCACGTCGTCGTTGGCGTAAGCCTTCCATCCCTTTGGCGTCTTCTCGCAGCCGCAGTTGCCTTTTCCGTTCCCTAGTATTCTCTCGTTGTACGTACTCGGAGTCTTCGGCTCACCGACGTCGCTTCGCAGCCATTCGTTGGGCTAACTACTGCCTTCTTTCTTTTTAGTGAACCAGTGGTGAGTAGGGGAATTTAACCCATTTTCGTGGCACATGCCCGTTTATGATGATGACAGTTTTCTAAATCGACTCACAAGGAACGCTTTGCTAAACAGGATCGCAATTAATCTGCATAAAAATAGAAGGACACTTTGTAAATTCCAAAGTGTCTTCGGCGAAAGCCTGTGGCCATTCGACTGACTATGCCGTCTCTTTTTTTTATTTTTTTTACCTTATGGCGGCGCAACTGTTGCTATGCGCCGCCGTGCCATCGCGTCATTGCTGAGACAGTGTGAGGGGGGAGAGGCCACAGCTGGCACCGCTCCAGGGCACGGACGGAGGGACGTGCGGACGCGAGTATGAGCCATTAAAGGCTTTCGCCTTAATAAATACAACAAGAATACGGCCTTGGGACAGTGACGAAGTACCGAATGAATAAATGCATGGTAGCCTAGATGTATGTATGTATGTATGTATGTATGTATGTATGTATGTATGTATGTATGTATGTATGTATGTATGTATGTATGTATGTATGTATGTATGTATGTATGTATGTATGTATGTATGTATGTATGTATGTATGTATGTATGTATGTATGTATGTATGTATGTATGTATGTATGTATGTATGTCAGTCTTCATGTTAGCAACGGGGGGACACGAGTAGGACTTTCTCCTTGCAGGGCGGTAACAGTTGAGATCTGCAAGGAAGCTCAAACGACGAAGACAAGGACTAAGTTCCGTTACTGAGATAACAACAACACATCACGTGGCCACTCTGCGCAAAGTGGGTCTGATCCGCAAACCTTCTCGTTGCTTGTAGGCTGCCCTCAAGCCACCCACGTCGCTGTGTATGATTAAAGGACCCAACAAGATAGATATATTTAATGAACTTTAATGTTAATCTCGTGCAAGCATACTTTAGCCATAAGTAGGGGACGAAGTCAAAACAAGTTCGTTTTCTACTTCTGTGGACCGACATTCGTGTCGTCGTTTAAATTGAAGCGGGCGGTGGTGTGAGTGACAGTGAATGAAATGGAGCGGCGCGCTTTAACAGGGCTGCAACATTTCGCCGCTTTTCATTTAATTTACCGCTGTTATTTTTTTATTGTGCATCATCTGGAGCGGTTGATCTTCGTGATAACAATGATGTAGCAGTGGGCTACTTATGTCTGCGCCCGTACAAAAAAGATCTACAGGATGAAATGGCAAAGGAAGCGGGGGAGGAAAAGGAAGACGAAAAAGACGGAAGGACAGGAAGATTAGCCCGTTGCCAGACCGGCTGGCCACCCTGCGCGGAGGAAAGGAAGAAGTGGGATGAAGAGGTAAGAGGAAGACGCTACAAAAAAAAATGAAACAATGAAATAGGAATATGAATGGAGAATATAGAATGTTCTCGAAGTTCTTCATTTGTTCGTTAGAGAAATTTGTCATTTGAAATCTGTTTACGACCCCTATTTCTTCACCCCAGTGCCGAGTTCAAAACCGGAAACTCGCTTCTGGTTAGACACCCTGTACTTTTCCTCAGTTCTCTTTTTCTCTTGCTCTCTCTCACAGGCCGCCATCACTAAAGCGTCCAGCAACAGGACTAGCTGTATTTCACTCTTGAAAGTTTTTCTATCATTTGAAGTCCCTGGGAAAGTACTCCGCACGGAAGGCACACATCTACCGACTGGCTCAACTTATTCAATTATTATACCTTACGGACCTTGCATGCACCGCTTAATTCGTACTGCTTCCAAGGGTTTCGCTGTGTGACTTTATCTTTATAATTACTCACTGATCAATGGTTTATTTATTTTTATTTCGCAACATTAAATAAATTACCAACAAAAAAAAGCACACTATCTCTATGCCGCGGTCTTCTTATTAGAAAGTGCAAGCACGCGCGGGTGGTTTTAAATTAATTTGAAGAAAAGTTGTACTGCGGAATGCGACCTTTGCGTAGCTAGATGTCGATCTTACAGAAGCTAGTCACGTGAACTCCCGGCACCGTTGACGGGTCGAGGTTGCGGTGGCGTTGATTTCTTGAATAATTCTTCGAATACTCAATTATTTCAGCAAAACTCTCCGCCTCCGCTAAAATCATTACGCCGGATCTCTACGTGAGATCACATCCAGCCATTCCTTAAGTCGGAAATGCAGTTAGCCGCTGCGGTCGGCCAAGAGGAAACTCGTACTGTGAACATAAAAGATTGTTGAATGCGGCTCAGATGCTCACTATTGAAACGAGGAAGATTTAATGGGCTCTAAGATTCGGTACTCAACGAAACATGGGCAAACAGAGTTGAGGCGTACGTTCAGAATTCTGTAGCTGCACTAGCATTTCTGGTTGCACATAACACACCATACTCTTCCACCCTATATAGTTCACATACTTTGCTACAATTTTGTCATTTTCACCTCTCAACATGAAAAATTCGTATGCCAGGATAACATCGCGGTCGAACCTGCGAGAATAAGTCACGTAGCGCTTTCTTTCGGTTCGTTGCGATTATAGAGCTACTTACTAATAAAGGTGCTTAGTGAGGCGCTAGATATATCTACTTCGTTGATCGCGTCACTGAGAGCAAGGACAGTTTTTCTCCCATGGTGAATTGGAGCGGAAGCTTCTGTCTTGGATTGCTAGGATTTTGCTGAAACGTGTTCCTTTAACAAGGATTCTGGACTGTTCTTTTCGTTGTCTTCTTGACTCGTCCCTGTTCCACCCAACTTACTGAATTTATTGGCTGTTATGTGCAACCTCAGATGACCGGCTAGCAAAGATGAAGCACACCGATCGAAGTGCGCAACAACAGTTGAAAGATTACAGGGACGGTGCAGTGGCTGGTGTACACAAACCCGCAGGCCAGATTTCCACGGACGAACAAGATCCAGACAAGCAGAACAAAAAGGCACGAAGGAATGAAAAGAAAATTCAGTGAATAGGACAAGAAGTAAGCGTCCAATCTTGGCATCAGCCAAAACAAACAAAAGAAATGTCGCGTTTCTTCATCGCATGGCTACCCGCACTGCTTGGCCTCGCCAGCAGTCGCCGGCAAGTTATAGTACCTGGTTACCGCCGTTAAAAAAATTGAAGGACACTTTGTAAATTATGAAGTGTGTTCGGCGCGAACGCCTGTGCCCATTGAGATGGGGTCGGTCAGAGTGGAACGCGATGCGCGTCTCCCTTCTTGCATGACTCAAGAATGATAAAAAAATGGCGTGAGCTTTCTCGCACAGAAACAAGCGAGAAATTTCGAAGTTGCCTCCGGAACCACGACACCGAATATTCTGGCTGTCATTGGTTCTGGCTTCGCACCACGCACTTCAACTCGATGCGACTTATTGGGCCGAGAGAGTTGACACGCATTCGCCTGACAGCCACACGTTAGAGGCAGCCGGGAGGTGTCCTCGCGACGTCCAATCTACATCCCAAATGTAAAACAGATGTGGTGACAGCGTAATGAGCAATAAACAGCGTGCCACCGCGTTAGTCTGTAGCAGCAAGATCGCTAAATTGACAGTCGCACTCGAGCAGAAGCGTTCTGCCCCACAGCGGGGTTGCGCGCTACTACCGCTTCTGTAGCGTCGACGTTCACGGGATAATTTGTAAGCGATTAATGTTGCCTCCGGTATATGCATGACACAGAGGTTTGCTGCAAGCGGACCTGGATGTGGGAACAGCACAGCGATAACGAAGTGGCAACTCTGAAGAAGGTAAGTGACATAAACGAAAGCCTCCTTATCCCCAAAAAACATGACGAGGAAACAAAGTACGTGCGGGCTTTTTCGTATTTTTTTTTCTTCCATGGCCTCACTGTCATGCAAGCCACTATGTAGGATTTTCCTGAATCAAAATAGAAAGAGTGAAAGGAGCAGTGCATGTAGTTGCGCTACCACCACTATATACCAGGGAAATTACACACAGGGAAGTTTAATGCATACTAGTAACAACAGTTCAGGGGAGTACAACTGCACCGGGTCACCAAAATTAACGGCACGTACAAACAGGCACTGCGACCCTATCACTGATCATGGATCAATGAATTTACAACAGCGTCCAGCCTCTACTTAGCGTAGCTCTTTTAGTTTTATGTTAGGCTCTTCCTCTGTCACTCATATTTTCCCCTCGAAAAGATCTAGAGGAGCATACGATGTGAATGCTGCAAAGAGCATTCGGTTAGCTGTCAAGCACAGCAGCCCTGATCGATACGCACGCGACTAAACTAGGGGTGCTATTACGTATATTAAAAAAGAATTCAGCTTAAATAAAGATGAAGCAGCGTACAATATATCAATATTGCAGAAGGAATGGTACTCAGAATGAGAGAAAGTTGGGTCATCGTCGGAAATTCTTCATCAAAGAATACTACGTTTGCTGGCGTGCCTTCGTGCCCGAGCGTTTTCGATGAAGAACAACGGTACATTCATTACGGCATTTTGGTGAAGAGCCTTTACCTCCGCGCCAATGGGTACTGTTCGCACAGAGTACATTAGCTGCTGATTTCTATGAATGTAACCGTGTACGACAATTATGTAACCTTTCAATATCTTCGATAGCTCATGAAAACCTACTCTTTTCAAAGTGGCCGTGAAAATATTCGTAACGGTAAAACAAAATACAAGAAAATCGTCTTAATATTGGACATGTAAGCCTACACACTTTACTTGTAAGCGTATTTCGCATTCCATTTGTTCGTTGGGATCTACGTTACTTGCATTTGATACGAGTGCTTAACAGGATGTCTGTATGTTTGTGACTACTGTTACGCATGTTCTTTCTTGCATTACGGTGCTCTTTGTACGACAATCAATGGCGTCTGCAGATTTCTTTTTCAATGTGGTATTTAGATATAAAAGTATATCCCTACTCTTAACCCGGCGTCCCTCTCTCTCTCTCTTTTTTTTGTGCCTTTGTGCGCATCATTGCATGAATAATGTGTAGTCTTACATACCATTGAATTAAAATGTTTCGACAAAGTTCTTGCTGAACGTAATTTCCCCAAAAGTGCGAAGGAACTGCTATGTCTAAGTCTGTATCTTTTAAAATTCCTTCAGAAGCATAAAGAAGAAAAAACTGGCATTAGACGTTCACTTGTCTTAACTGTGTCATATACTCTACATCGCCCACCACGCAGCTTGTCTTCTAATCACTTAGGCTTGATTAGTGGAACATTCATATAGAGGACATGTTAATCGCCTGTGCTTGGGAAGTCCACGTTTGCGCGAGAGCCATGATATCTACATGAATACCTCATATTCCGCTCGACCTTTTGCGCGATGCGCACTGTCTCGGATTTCTTTCTTTGCATTAATCTCGAACTGGCAGCGCAGGTTTCGGCTGATTGAAGCAGCTTAATTTTATCCTGCCTCAGCTGTCGCTGTGAAACGTGACCGACCTTTTTGCAGTGATAGTAATCTGTTTTTTAATCATAGCAAATGCACTTCGTGCCTCAGTCGTGACTCGTCTAACATATTTAATAATTGTTATCACACCTGCTAGATAACTCGGGAATTTTTTTTTAATTTAAGGTTGAGTCAATAAAGGCCACATGGCAAGATATACAGGAAGGTTTTGATGCACCTGGCCTTCACGTTCACTGAGTAAGGCTGACAAACAGCACGATAAGTATAGTGAACTCAGTATAATCGAGAACCCCACAGTATCTGTTTCTCATTAAAAATAAGTCGTCTTCAATATAGTTCACAGCGTCGCGCTTCCCTCAGCAGATGTCTAACATTCCCATCGCGATGTGTCATTGGCCCCTTTCTCGAAGTACCCATCCTTGTTCTATCTTGCACCGAGTTAGGAGAACAGACAAGACGGGTCATCTGCCCACTGCAGCCTATGTTTGTGCTAAAAAGATGCCGGCAAGATTAGTCCTGCCCAGCGTACAGATTGAGAAACATTGAGTCACTCGGCGCTCGGCTGCGGCGAGTGTACATAAGCCGATAGAAGAGACGAACCAAGGAAAGAGTACGCAGCCTGGAGTCACACTCGCGAATTGTGCAATAGGAACAGTTGTTGCTACAGAAGATCTTTCGAGCCCTCGCAGTAATTAGCGCGCGGCATTGCCTAAGAGACGCTTCTTTCGGACGGGCCTTATGTAAGGAATTAGCCAACACTGCTGAAGGAGCGCGGTAGATGAATCGACAGCGGGATAACAAGCTCCGAGGGTGCACTAGCTTTGGTGGGTCACGTTATCTTTAGTTGTACCCTGGTGATGCGGTGCTCGAAGTTCCTTCGCGCACCAGGGGTCAGTGAAGGGCAGCTGTCAGTGGTTTAAGCTGCGGCGTACATGAATCCCCCCACCAACTTTTTTTTTTTAGTGCGGAAATTACAGAAGAGGCGTCTGAGTTTCCGTAAGACATAAAATACCAAAAAAATGTCACGACAGACACAGGAGTGCCTAACAATGTGTGTATAAAAAAAAAAAAACGCCAGGCCTGCGCGGAACTCGCAGCACAGCCACAGCGAAAGCTGGGAGAGCGGCCTTTCTAGAGCCTTTTTTAAAGGTTCTTGGGGCAACTACAACAACCGCACTTGCATGGTACCCACTACGCCATAAATCATCATAATTTTTGTGTAGTGGGGAAACGTCTATTATGCCATTATTCGTCATTCTTCAGAAATGCGCGGTACCCGCTACACTCTTGTAACGCATTATCTGCACTTTGTTGATGCTGTGGCTGACGACGATGAAGAATTTCGCCTGAGGCTTTTGTAATGGGTTGGAGCATTGAACGACCCACTCGTTACGCAATTCGCATTGTGTGACGCCTGGTTCTTACTTTACTGCTCTAAAACGCTTAACAATACATGTTAGCACGATTCCTTACCCGACATGAAGCCCGCATAGGGTCAGTTTGCACAGCAGTTTCAAGCAGTGGCGTAGCTCAGTGGTAGAGTGCTGGGCTGCCACGCAGAAGACCCGGGTTCGATTCCCATTCGGTCATGAATGTTTTTTAATTTATTTAGTTTTTTTCTTATTTCGTGCGATATTGGTTACGGACACCGGCGGCGGTGGGCAACTACGGCGCAGAAACGACCCTTGTTGTGATCTCATAACAGCTTTCGCTGTAAAAAGAAGAAAGGCTACGCTTTATTTTAGCGGTATCGTTTCAAGCGTCCGCTGCATTCAAGCATTCAATGCTTTCTCGCACAAGCTGCTTGGACACCAACAGTGGTACCTTTTGTCATGTCCCAAAAATGTTCGGGCAAAAAATTAAAGAAAGATTAATAAAATAATGAAAATAAATGAGAATTCGTCTAGACAATACCGGTTTTGTAACCAACCGCATGAAATTTTTACAAACCTCCCAAAATACGTACGTGACTTCCTTAGTGACCTCCATTTGTGTTCAAGAACAGAAAATATTTTATAAAATTGTGGCGAAACAGCGCGAACGACGGGACAACGCGCCGTGCCCTGTCTGTTCTTCCGCCGGCCCGCAGTCTGCGCTGTTTCGCCACAATGTACGTAAACGAACTACCTCAGCTAAACACTTTTCTGTATTCTTTTATTTCCTCATTATTTCATCTCGGCCAAGGTCGCTGATATTGACATTGTTATATCTATTTTATTTAATGTGCAGCCACAGTAATTTAAACGCATGGGCGCTGTTCTTGCCGTGGACGTACGACGTCCAGAGGAACTAAAATACTGAAAGGCGCACCTGTATTACCATCCCCGATGAGTTTTCTTTTTTTTTCTTTAGTCGGTATCGATGTTTGTGCTACACATGGCAAAATGAGCAACAGATACCGCTTTCCTCGTAATCCATGATTCCCATTTCGCGGCGCACAGAATACACGCAACAATGCTTCTATAGGAAGGCTCGCAATTGCCTATTGATCATGCAATACGCGTACGAGAAACAGGTCTCGACTGATAGCTTTATACTATGTCCGGTATTCCATTATACGAAATGGTTCAGGATACTGCATAATGAGGTAGCGACGTCTTGTGAAACTTGGTCTTATTTTCATTATCGACAGGATTTGTTCATGTATGTATGTATGTATGTATGTATGTATGTATGTATGTATGTATGTATGTATGTATGTATGTATGTATGTATGTATGTATGTATGTATGTATGTATGTATGTATGTATGTATGTATGTATGTATGTATGTATGTATGTATGTATGTATGTATGTATGTATGTATGTATGTATGTATGTATGTATGTATGTATGTACGTACGTACGTACTTGTGGCGTTTACAAAACCGACGCATTCACAATTAGAAGCCGAAACTGACAATCTACGCCAGCACTTAAGCAGAGTTTACTTGATCACTGCAAAACAGTTCTGCATTTTCCGCTTGATCTCTGTGTCACCGGGTGGCGCCACCAATACAGACACGCCCATTTACGCCTCGGGGAACCGGGAAACACGCGAACGCTAAGATGTCTGCTAACAGGTTAAAGCTCTTTTATGTCACACACATCTAGTGGTTGAGACCTAAGAATGTCGCTATACGAACCTTAATCATAAAGTAAACCTTGACGACCTAAATAAAGTTATTTCATCCATCATCATCCATTTGCCTATTTTCAACCCCGGCTTATTTCTAATGGCATATAGCAGGGGTCGGCAACCTTTTGTGACGGACGGCTCAATTTGCATGAAGCCGACACCGCGGGTGCCGGATCGCAAATCGAAGGGGGGGGGGGGGGGTAATTAGCAATCGTAAAAATTGGTATAAAATTATGCTTATGTTCTGCACGCATGTCACGAGGTTGCAATTTACAAACATAGCTTGCAAGCGAAAACCCAATTTTAGGTGAAAACTGCCATGTCGGCCATCAGATATGTAGTGAATAGGAAAGGGGGGGGGGGGGGGGGGCATTTTCATATCGTGTTGGGGGGCCGCATAAAACTGTCGCGTGGGCCGCAAGCGGCCCGCGGGCCGCAGGTTGCCGACCCCGGAGATATAGCATTGTGGCAATGTCATCCTTTACTAAGAGCCCTCTACATGGTGTACCGCTTGTGCACACACAATGACGGCAGCAATAGAGTGTTTCAGCCACGTGATTATATCTCGTGTATTTCATCGTAAACGGCTGATCAAAAAGAAAAAGCTGTCCACCATGCTTTGATGTGTGCTACGTATGTAAACAAACGATACTTTAAGTTTGAAATACGAATGCGATTAACAAAAGAAAATGTAAGGCCACGTGTTAAGAGTTAACTAACCTTTATCGCGAAAGGTAGAAAAAGAAGTGTACAAGTGTTGCAATAAAAAAAAACTAAAGGAAAATAAACTGGCCAGTGGCGTTATCGAAAGGGAGGAAACGGTAAGATAAATGTAACTCTGCGATTGGCTGAAAGCTATGCACTTTCTGCTACGTCGCCACTGCTCTTTTTTTCCCACCTCCTGGCCTGCCGAGGGTGCAAAAGAAGAAAAACAACAGCAACAACAACAACTACAACAAAATAATTACTGCTGAGTGATGCGGCAGTGTTGTTGTTCAGACGAACAGGCCTGATGTACTGGTATGTGCAGAAGTTAAAGACAGAGGAGTTAAGGTGATAGAAAGAACGAACAAACAAGCATCCAGAGACAGGTAATGTACGGTTGACGATGGAGGAGAAAGAAGGAGAGACATTTGCGTAAGCACTACACAAGAAGTTCTAAGAAACATTAGATTCGGTTGCATAGACACCCTCGCCTGCAGTATGGCTCCCTCTATGTAACGCAACTAACCAGTGCTGGTGCAGCTGTTTCGAAATATTGCTCTAGTTAAGTGCCGCAGTGTTTGCCGTCGCATGGTCGACGGCACTTCCGGATATGAAAAAAGTTCTGGGAAGTGCAGGCGTATGGTTGCAGGCTCCGCGTGGCGCGCCCTAATGTTGTGAAGGAGTGCAGGTAGACTACGTTGAAGCTTCACATGAAAATGGAAATGCGTACTTGCAGTGGGAATGGTTCAAGAGAATGCGTCGGGACTATGAGGCCTCCCGGTTTAGAAAAATCGACTTCACAGCAAATTTTGTTGCGGAAGTGTGAGAAAGCAGAAAATATTCTCGAGAGAGTGTAAGCATTAAAGGAATACTTTGAAGATGAGCACTTGCAGATGATACATTCGTAAAATGTTGACCACGTAGAATAAGTTACGTATACGGAACTTAACAATAAAGATGCCATTTCGTCATTCGACCACTTTTTTTTTGTACACTTTCTTCTCTTAACGGCGTACTGTTACAAATGCGGCAAAATGAAGTCTCGAAACTCGGAACAGTGTAGGATTGGTCGTCTTGGTATAACATGACTACAAATCTTAGCAGCACAACAACCAAGAGGGGAAAGACTCGTGGTACTAGCGCTCTGTCTCCTCTCTTCTGTCCCCTCTTGATTGTTGCGCTGCTAAGATTTAAAGCCTCGAAGCCGGGTCCACTTGCTTGGTTCGTTAGGCCATCATGTACAGTTTGCCAATCGCCATGGTTACTAATCCACTTGATCATCCTCAGCTGCACATTACCACATAATGAAGGCAAACGAAATTTTGCTACCGCCAGCCTAATTATCAGACTTCAGTGTCAAGAAAACGCGTATTACATATGCACCCTATTTACTTCGCGGAAGGTTTCTCTTCCCAACGTCATCATGTTTCCCGATGGAGAAACCAAGAAAGTAAGATAAGGATAGACAAAGTCTTAACGCATTACTAGCCTAGTAACCACAATGATCTGGCAAGTCTAGACGAAACCTTCACGCACGCGCTTTTTATTTTGTGGCGCATCTTAGAATATTTGACACCCATGGCCGTCTGTGTCTCTAGGCGACGGTTACGCAAAGGGAAAAGTTCTCTTCACGTTCCCGAGAGAGTGAATAAGCAACGACACTGCTGTTTCAGTGGCGACGAAGCGCGAAGGAGGCGCCCTTTGTTGAATGAGGCAACACAGCCAGGGAAAGTTATACCAACCCTCGACCTGCTTCTGGAAATCCCGCTCTTTGACGCCTGGCGCAGGCATGTTTTGCAATAGGCGTCGTCGTCTGCGCACGTCCCGCTAGCCCACTCATGCAGTGTAGCCCTGCGCTGGGAGTTCTAAGACGACGTTGCGTGGGATGTGCCTCACGTCAAGATGCAAGACAAACAGAGGGTCTCCAGTGCGTAAAGAAAAGCAACCGTGACAAGGAAGGACTGGAGAAGGCGACGAAGGCGTCTCGAGTGCGCACGTGCATCGCTTGCCGTGCGACAGTAGGATGGCGTTGAACCTTGATAAAACAGTGCAGGCTGCTGCAGCTTCCCTGTGAACTTGTCGGGCTCAGTTATTTTAGTTATGTTGCATTTATTGTGTTGTTGCTGCTGTCATGACGTCCTGGTTTGTTGCAACAGAGTAAGGGATATGAGTTTCACTTGGACTACTACCAGTACTAAAGGTAATGCTTACGCCCCAACAACAGGCAACAACAGAGGACGAGAGAAAGCTAGGACTAGGGAAGAGTAGAGGAGCCATATAAGGGCCATATATATACGCGTAGAGGAAAGTGAGAAGTTGGTGAATGTGTGAACGTGTGCAAATGACGCCATGTTGTAAAAGGTGGTCGTCCTCCACTTCGGGCTTAGCACCGGAATGCAGTGCTTCTGGGTTACAGTGGCGGGCCTCCTTTATTTCTTGTTTTGGCTTTGAAAAACATCCACCTATACTCGATTACAGACGTATATAATACGCCTGTCACAGGGAGCAACATAATTGCACTTTGAGGGAGTGCCCTTCGCCGCTGTGTCATGCGCACGCTGTCACACGGGATCGTTTCGTGACACTAAGTACAAAGTGCACTCGCCGGCGAGTGCGTTCGCCAAACTCGCTTGATTGCCATGGTGTGTCTAGCCACGGAAGCAGTGGCTGGAGAATAAATAAGCTATCAGCGGTAAGGTTAAGCCTTACTGTCCCAACGTGGGAGCCGCCTGCGTCAACCTGACGGTTGACCTTCAGGACCTCAATAAAGTTTAACATACCATACCATATCCGAAGCCGAGTTCATATCATTTTTCAAGTATCGTTTTTGTTATTAGGAATATTGTTATGCATTAAAGCGTACTACACAAAAAGAAGAACTACTCTGCTGTTTTCGCTCTCAGGCAGTTTGCAGCCATGCTCAGCACACGCCATGCAATGGCCGCAACCTCTCTGTTGGTACGTCAAGTTTATTTTAAGACCTGCTTATAGCTGTAACGCAATATTACTTAAGAAACATTGTCTGAAATAAAAAAAAACATCTGTCGTGCTATTTAAGGACCCATCGCCATTATACCATCATTTCCAAAGTACACTTCTCTGTCTCGTGTTCTGGGGGGCGTAAGTGCACTCGCTCAAAATGACACTAAATTTGCCAGAGTGACCGCGATAGAAGTGAGTTACACTTCGGCAGAGCTGCCATGCTCGGTGCTCTGTAGAATCAGCAAACGGTATACTTAAAGATTTGAAATATTGGAGGCTATGGTCAAATAAGCAGGTAAATATTTATATCATTTAGTTGAGGGGCAGTATAACGTCAACGTTAGCGACTAGATTTCATTTTCTTTCGGTCATTCATGCGACAAAGGCATGACCTAACAATAGCACCTTTTCATTGTCATAATGGCTCTTCCAATATACCTTTTTTTAGCGAACAGTCAGAGACTGGAATAACCTTAGCAGCTGCACCGGTCAGGCAAACTCTTTGCCAGCATTTTCCTGCCTTCACGATGATTCAAGCATAATTGGTTATTTTCATAGTGACTGTCTGTATGATATCTGCGTTGCCTGCTCCTCTGTTTTATTTGCACATTTTATAAATGCTTTGTTTAATAACTGAACCGGGATTTGTTGTTCCTCTAGTGTTCTTTATGCCGTTAAATTATTTTGCTTGTAGCTTTGGGCATGATTTTTAATAACATCTGCATGTGCATATATTTTGTTTGCCATTATGTTTTTTTTTTTCATGCATTGTATTCCCACCATGCTAAAAACTCGGTGGATAGTAACAGTACCAATGAGTAAATAAATAAATAAATAAATAAATAAATAAATAAATAAATAAATAACAATAATTAGTGCAGCTTACATTAAAAGCTGATGGGCACGTTTCAACTTCGCTTTTTGACCATCAGTACACTGTGCTTGGGTGGTGACTGAGCGCGGGCCGGTTCATGGTGGTGATAGTTCTTTATCGACGACACACGGCAAACCTCGGCCATGACAGCTCAGCTGTCGAAAAAGGATTCATGGTCACCTCCTGGAAATGCCAAGTACGTCTACACAAGCTTCCTGCACAAATGATTTTTAACGTAGTGAGCTCGGCGGTATATCAATACGGGGGGGAGGACATGCTTTTAAGAACGTGTTTTAGAACCAGCCAGAGATTTGTGCAGGGCTTATTTTGATTGAAGCCCTCAGAAAACTTCGTGAAATCAAGATTGTGCTTCTGGCGTAGAAAAAAGAAGAACGTGTTAGAACGGAAGGAAATCAATACATATCGCACTGACAATTCTGTGAATAATATCACAAGCTTAACGAAATTATTTGTGGCGCAACTGAGAACAAGGACGAAAAACAAGAGAAGACAGGATAGGACGCCTTTCTTCTCTATCGACAAGCCGCATATCCACAGGCATGAAACATGTCAAATGGCTGTTATAGACACTCTTGCAACGACTTAAATGTCTATTAATGTTATCATCCTAGAATCCATGCTATGAAACCGTTCGTAACACAGTCTATACTATGCAATGACTTCGCGTTTGATAGCGCTGAGCGCAACTTTCATTATTATTTTTTTGACACGCTCTTCATATCTTATTCAATTGTGTGCTATTTCATTTTACTTAAGCTTCCATTTTGTACAAGAAGTGTTGTTCCCCCCTTTTTTAATAACCACTTTGGAGAGTCACACACAATGCATATTTTCTCTAATTGTATGCATTTTTATTTTGTACATGGTTCGACATTGTATAAAATGTATTGTTGTTTTGGTCATGTTTATAACCACTACTGCTAAAGGCCTCTAATCAGGGGCTAGCTGTACTCTCGAAATAAATAAATAAATAAATAAATAAATAAATAAATAAATAAATAAATAAATAAATAAACAAATAAATAAATAAATAAATAAATAAATAAATATAAGTTTCTGAGTTACATTTTGAGCACAGGTATGCAAAAATCCGTACTTTTTAGGGACATGGAAGAAAAATGAATGAAGGAAGAAATGTGATTCGCACACCTTCGTCACTTTACATTCAGTCCTTCGGTTTACCGGGGGGAAGGGGTGGACGGTTTGTTGTGTTACCCATCTTTTAATGCTGTAAGCTAGCCTAAACTCGAACTAAACTCAGAATACCGTATTTGTATGAGTTAACACTACGTGACCGAACGTAAGAACAGCGTGCACTTACGGCCTACCTTTGATAGATATTCATGATTGTAAAGACTCATGTTTGGTGTCGCGTTTTGTGCAACTTCGGACAACTACCCAGGCGGCTGTGTCACGTTTCAGCTTGTCGTGGTTCCCTGTGAATTATAAATGACTTTCAAGAAATCTCTCTTCTGAATCATGGCCGCAAGCACATGCAAAGGTGTAGCTGCTGCAGTCGTGATTGTTCGTCCAGCGCAAATGAAGCCAACGGGCAGATAAGATGAAATGTAGATGCATGGTGAGACGAGAAGCACAGACATTCGTAGAAATTGAAGAAATTTACGACATCAAAAACCGATCGTTGAAGGGAAGGATAGTAGAAACATATAGAGACGTGCTCGAAACAAACGGAAGCTAGACAATGAGAGAAAGCGAACAAAAAAGAAATAATAAAAGCGGCCGCGAGCATAACACTACGGGACAATTTTGAGACATCGAGGCAATATCTTTCATGTTTGAGAAATGCATAAAGAACTACTCCAGACGAGTGTGTATAACCGGTCGAGTATTTCGATCCAATAGTCTTTGTCTCTCTTATCTCTTCCTTTTTTTTTTTTTTTTTGTTGGGTGGATTCGTTAAGCGCACGTGCCTCCGAAGCGAATAAAAAATGTATGGAGGTGCACCGTGTCCTGTTCAACCTTGCGCTATTGCAGTGCGCTCGTCCTTTTTCCTTGCGGGCATACTTCTCTTTCACTTTGGACAAGTTTTCCAACCCCTCGCCTAACATGAGACCAGCAGGGACGCATAATAAAGTTTCGTTTTTCTCTCTCTATCTCTCACGCAGCCTGCAGCCATGAGAATATGTCCACGTGTCGTGTATCGATAATTGCTATTGCACGTTATTCCCATCAAGTATTACGTTTTGGTATTACCCTTTAGACTGCCATAGCAATGTGCCGTACGATCGTGCGGTTTTCGCAAGGTCGGTTTTCTGCTGAAACTGTCTCATTTAAGCGGCACTTTGTGAGGTGCCGTACCGAGTATCAAAAGCCCGCTTTTTCGATATGTACATGCGCGTACTATAGCGACAAATAGAAAGGAGAACCGTGTGGCACCCTACGCGCTCCGCAGATCGCATTTCTTTTCAAGCGGTTGTAACCTGGCTGGTAATAAAAAGGCACTAGTGTCATCCATGATACATTCAAGGACACCTACATACAAGGACATGCAAAGGACAACTATGGAATATTTTTATTACCAACGGTAAGAGTGAGATAAAAACAAATGCGTGCACCATGTACATACAATACACGCCATGTACGTAGATACGACATGTACTATCGAGCTCAGTATGAGCTACACTGCGGGAGAGAGTGGACAAGTGCATTGTAAGGTTGCACAGTTGCGCCGATCGTGGCATGTTTTCCGCGTTATCGGGGGGAGGGTTCGGCTGTTCCTGCGAGTGTGCACATTGCCTCCACTTGCTTTCACTCATCCCCCCCCCATTTTGTCATGTGATGATATCAGCTTCGCAAACGATAACTTCGAAGGGGTAAACAAGCTAGTGGGGGGTGATGCACACTCGGAGGAACAGCCATACTCTCTCCCGAATAACTCGAAAATATGCCACGATCGGTGCCACTGTATAACCTTGCGGTGCGCTCGGCCACGCGCTCGCGTGGTGCAGCTCATACTGAGCGCAATAGTACATTATGTAAACCATGTGCGTACAATATGTTCCTTTGTGTTTCTGCTGCGTGTGCGTGTGTGCAAATAGACGCAGAGGAAACTGGGATCAATACAAGCGCAAAAAATTCACTGACTGAGAAGGGACACTCGAAGCATGCAACGTGTTAGGCTTTTCTATTAACTGCTCGAGGCCCCAGGCATACTTTGTAATATACTTAAGCTGTATCGACCAGTGAACTCTCGCAGTCATTCTGGTCAGTTTTACCACCTCGTTTCTGAACCTACAGCTTGCTTTGCTAGACCCCTGTGAGGCTGTTCTTCGAGCGATAGATACATTGTACCCCAATCGCGCAAACTACGGCGCCGAATTTGTCGTGCTACTCGAACAAGAAAAGTGTTTTAGGACGTTTATGAGTCCCCAGACGGGCGTCAATAAATAACTAGGGTCAGCATGTATTCGCAAAGCTGATGAACGAAATGACAATAGCGAACTACATAAGTACAGAAACAGACAGTCATACATGCAGGCAAGTAAAGAAAAGGCGAAGAGTTTTATAGAGGTGTTATGACAACTTTTATTTTTGTTATTACGGTGCTGTCAGCTCAAAAATTATGCCCCTATTAACTGCACACGCACTAAAACCTGTCAACGTGCCCGCTCACGGCCCAAACTTCGAAAGAGAGCCTTGCGTCGTGATTCACTTGAGGAAATAGTTTACGACCGATTACAGGCAGCGCCGTAAAAATAGATACGTGAGCATCCGCTATAACGTTATCTGTTCACAACGGAGCCCTTAAGCTTTTTTGTTGTTGTTTTTTTCCGCCATCACGTAGCAAGGCCTACAGTTGCAATGCCTATAGTTCTAGAGCTTCCGGTCTCTCCCATATAGCGTTGTTCTTCCGTCCAGGGTTTGTATCCCCTCAGACTCATTTTGACTATTCGGTTTCAGCGTTCTGAATTGCAGCACACAGAGGAGCTATCAAAAATGCCTAGTAGATCTTTTTTATTCACTTTACTGGAGTCCGGACACTGTTTTCCTCTTTCTTTCAACATGGAGAAGATGCCTCAATGCTTCAACGGAATTCTTTTTTACCGATTGTGAAGTTAAAGGAAATATGTCCAATCAGGTGCACCTGTTTTTGGTGTTACACAGCCGAAGATGTAGAGGTTCCCCGTGGTTGTGGCCATGTTCCTAGCAGAGCACTGACGCATTACAGTTCGCATTAAAATGAAATCAGACAGCCAAATAAGACTATTGGCAAGCTACATCAGTGTGTATGCTAAATTCACAAGGGTGGGTTTACTCGTATACAAGAAATTTTTTTAAACAAAGTTATGGTCAACTCGGCATGCACACCACGCATACTGGACAAATGGCCGCAAGCTACCCGACCTTCCAGCGAAAAATACTTCTACGCGATGCACACACTCTCAGACGCTGGGCCGAGCAGATTTGGAACATCTCATTTATACATGCGCAGCTTTCTCAAAAGGCAGACGGAACATTCAACATCTGCTGCACGCCGGCACGACCACTCTAGGGAATTTAAATAAAGTCCCGACCATGAAGCACAAAAAGCTCTCTCAAATATACCGTAGTCAAAGTGGCCTGTTTCGAGTGGTGTAGTACAAGTTCGACTGACTCGTGCGAAGGCATGACATGAAGTTGCTCATGACCCTTTATTCCTCTTATCCTTTTCCCACCTCATTCCCATCCGCGGCCAAGAGTCGTCATTTCCTTTCAATAAAGGTCACATTCATTCATTCATTCATTCATGCTGCTTCAAAATTACAAAACTGTCAAGGTGGCGTTACTCGGCACTCCATCATACGATAGCTCGCGGAAGCGAGGCCACCTATGCTTCGTCTAGCATAGGTGACCACATAGTTCATTAGATAATACGACACTTCCGTCTAGGTGTCTTATTATCTAATGAAACTGACTTTTTTTAACAGCGAAGCTGTTTAAGCTGGCCGTAATTTGGACCCTGCCGCCAAAACTATCATGAGCGGGTATGTGCCGCAGAATTTGGGTAAATACCACTACTCACCGCTACGGCAGTGTAGCAAGGGGGCTTGGAATGGAAAGTGAGCATAAGGAGGAGAGATGCGAGAGTATTCACGAAGCGGTAATTCGAACCTGTCTAACCTCGATTCCGAAGGCGAACGTCCTAATCACTCGGCTATCCAGGCAGCCTAGAAGAGCATAGCATAACTTGTGTAGCATAGTGTAGCATGAGGGTGGGAAAGGGAATTGAGCGGGGGGGAGGAAAGATGTGAGTGTGAGGAGGAGGAAATGAGGAGGGGAGAGAGTAAAGGCGTAGCACAGAAAGAATGAGAGAGAGAGAACTAGAGACTGAGAAGGTAGCCGTGCATCTCGAAGCTAGACGCGTCGGTTGACGGGGAGTACGAGCGGTGACGGGCCTGTCCTTCGCTGCGCCAAGCTTTGGGCGAAACTTAGTGCTAACTGCCCCACAATTTTTTCATTTTGCTTTTTTCCTGTTGACTCCAACCAATTTGCTTCTCCGCAACCGCTGCGCTTGGAAAGGTTGTGCAACTTGTGGTGCGAGCGGTGAGGCATAAATAAAATTTCAAACCAATTGCATTCTTACTGCGACACACATTTGCACAAGTGGTGTTTATGTGACCATTGTATGTACCACAGTCAACACCCGACATCGGGAATGGCAAGCCCGGCGATAAACTAGGCTGACATCTCCGGGGTACTCATTAATAATTGTTATCTAGCAGGTCACTGTCTCACCCGAAAGCCGCGGATTTCGATACCGATAGCGGCAGTCGCATTTCGACGTAGACGAAATGCTGGAGGCCTGTGCACTGTGCGATGTGAGCGCAAGTTCAAGAACACCGTATGGTCGAAATTTCCGGAGCCCTCCGCTGCGGTGTGCCTCATAATCATATCATGGTTTCGGCTCGTAAAGCCACAGATATTATTATCAGAAGTAGCCATCGCAGTTCGAAGGGAAGTGCACGGACTGTTGTTCAATTTTAACTGCCGCAGATTTTATCGTGTCACTGCATTTTCTTACAAGAGATAATTAAGCGATGTCTTCCACCGGCCTACGTTGTCTACTCTAATATGTTGTGAGCTGCCATAATCACCTAGAACTAACGAGCCGAAGGATTAGCTGCCATGATGTCGACCTGCACTCACGTACTCCATCATTTAGGACAACATGTTTTGCGGACCTTTGTTAGGTTTGTACATATAGGTGATGTTCGTTTTGTTCGGCATTCACGAAAAAAGAAAAGACAACTGATTGCGGATCAACACACATTTTAAAGTAAGGTGCAAAGTTAGCGGCAGCTTATTTGTGAATTATTTCCTTCTAAACTTGCTTGTAGATTAGTTTCGCGATCGAGAAAATAGCTCAAGGCAGTTACCTTACGCTTTACACGGAGCTACTTAAAACAGCGCTAAGACATGTGACTTGCGAAAAAAAAACAACAACCTAAGAATCCAGCTTGCGTTGAAAGAACAAGGGGGGATGAGAACATTAAATATGCAAATCTGCCTGTTCAGCATTTAGGAATAAAAAAAAAGTCGCACGTGTGTCTCACATAGGCCCCAAGCTCTGGTAAAGCATCTTTCTTTGTTTCCTTAGATTTTTGCAAATATTTTAGCTTCCCAAACTTAAAAATCTGTTCACTAATCTTCGGTGTTTCTTTAATCTCCACGGAATATTTTCTCCCTTCTTTCTCCCAGACTAGGCCTCAGGGGGTTTTGTAAAGGAAGATTACTAAAAAATTTAACACGAGCTTCATTTATCATGGCGGATGTCATACTATTTTTATTCGCATAGAATGCTTATCGTTCATCACTAAAATTCACAAACTACATATACTTTCGGGCACTTCCATTAATCTATAAAATGGCTATAAATTCCCAAGCGCTGCTTTCGCAGTTCTTGTCGCTAACGGTACGGTGTGTCATATAAACGACAACTATTGCTTATAAAGTCGTAAACATTCGTTTCTTCAGGAACTTGAGGCGTACTCGTAAATTTCTTATCGGTTATATTCGCATTTGTTCCTTACATGTAGTTATCAATGTTTCAAAGTTGGTATAATATGCCGTAGGAAAAACCTTGAAATGAAAATAAAGTAGGTTTACGAAGATAACTATGCATAATAATGAAAGAAAGCACTTTTTATTTCTCTATTTAAGGGTTTGAACTGATTTAGTGGATAAGCATTATTCCAGCGGCATAAGCCGAAACGCTGAAGTCTCCACGACGATCTCACAAGGTAGCTTCAGTCCATGCCAATCTATAAGGAATTTACCCGGTAATTCTAAAGCCTCAATAGATAAGCTGTTCTCCGTGGCTAGGATGAGATTTCCCTTTGATGTCCTCCACGTGACGCACATATAAATGTGCGTCACATGGCCATGTAGTGAAGCTTGTAGGCAGATGAACTCAGCTGCCTATTCTTGCTCTTTTGAGAAGCAGTTAAAAAAGCAATTGTCATCACTCACACCCAAATTCTGACACTGAGGTGCAGTACTACAACGTGTGAATGGAAGCGAACACACTTCCTGGTCTCCTGTTCTCCACGTACCTATATCCTGTTTTTTTTTTAAAGAAACGTTACAACTTTTAGTACGGGAGCACTACGCTTTCTAAGTATATACGTAGTGGACAGGAAAGCACTATTGCAATAATGCGGCTGACACTGTCCGATCTCACGCCGCCACACACTGTAGAAATGGTGAGATAAACATCAAAGAACAAGGGTGCTTCGTTTGGGGACTCAGACAAGGGTTGTGGAAACATAAAAAAATAAAAAAAAATGAAGCAGCAGCCCCTACGAACAATGACGTCGACGTGACTGAGCCCATTCGCCGTGGTTTTCCGCTCAATTTATTTCTCTTTTTTTTCCTTCCGCACCTTTCTCGTTGCGTAGTGTGAAGGGAGTGACGACACACACGCTGAGTCGTTTAATTGCGAGGGGTGCGCGAAATGTCCGCGCTAACAGCTCTTCCGACGACCGCGGAAACAGCGAGGTCGTTTCCTATTATCGTCTGCCTTTGGCGAATCCTGCTGGCAGGCTACACTCGCGGGCGTTGGACTGCGGCAGGCGCGACCCCTTGACCCCGTTCACTCCAGACTTAGAGCATACGCGTACGACACACAAAACGCAGGGGATGTCTCGTGGCTTGCAGCGTACTAGAAACCGGATGCCTTTCCAGATGGACAGCACATTCCTCCCTTCCACTTTTGTGTAACAGAAGCCAGTTGCACTGCTGTCAGCTCCACATTTTTCGAGGAGAGCTTTCATAAGCACTCGGAAAGCCGGGAAGCAGCGATCATATGCATTTTTAGGTTGAGGCATGGATAGAAAAAGTGGTATCTAGAAGTCATTCATCTCAAAATGCTAGTGAAAGAGCTGGAATGAAGAATCAAATTATTCTAAATGGAACAAAATATCTCAATCCTCAATGTAAAGACGCTTTAGCAGTTTGGTAAACCGCAACATGTCCAGGTTCTGTAATGTATAGTTCGGTGTAATATCTTCATTTCCTCGACAATTACGGGTTACTTACTTTTGTGTAACTTAGTCTTTTTATTGCTAGCAATTATATGAACACTCGGCTGATTTTTGCCGTCGCCGTCTGCATGTCTACGCCGTCATTCCAGAGCACCTTACGGGGGTTTGAACCAGCGACCCCTCGCTCCGCAGCCTGCTAGCCAACAGCCACACGTCATGCTCGTGCCAGCGATATAACGGCGAGCTATTCATATGCACCATTTGCCGCTCGCGGTACGCAGATCTCGGAACAGCTTGAGCGTGTTTTCTATCCACGACGCTTTTACAGTTTCTTTCAAATTGAAAATGCCCTTGAGATGCGCACGAAAACGTGGCTCCCTTCTGTACCACTCATGATGTGAATGAAACAAAAGAACACCGGGCACGCGTCAGACGCCACCGCGTGGCAGGAGACGCAGAGGGGTCATTCCACGTGCCGCACTTTAAAAGAAAAAGAAGTATCAAACAGCGTCGAAAAGTCATATAATTATATAATCAATCCTTGGTCAATCCCCCCTGAGTGGGTATGAGCCATGTCAGAGGCAACAGCAACAACAGTGTCGGCTTCTGCATTTGTGGACACTCACAGCGCGTCGCTCAAATACAAATACGTAACAACTGCGACAGTTGTTAGTTCACGCTTGTCCTGTGTATACCAATGCGTCCTTTTCGAGCGTCCTCCTTTGTGCTGCGGCGGCGCGTTGCAATTATCGAGCTGCTTGTCGTTCTTCGTGTGACAAACTAATTTCTTGCTATCGCATTCATTGCTTCGCCCTAGTGGCGAAACGTACTTTTTTTTTAGGACTTCGATATTGCTCAAGTAAAATGCTGTAAACAAGTAAGAAGCGACTTTTGAGCCAGTTAAAACAGAATATAGAGCAGAGCTATGTGCTATCTGGCTCCACGTAGTCCGGCAGCCTTTCAAAATGTCTCGCTGGCAATAACTATTATGTGCCTCAGTTCCAGGAAACTTTAAAAGTTGATGCCAATTATGACCCGGAAAGAGAGTGCTCAGTATTTAAATTGCGACGCTCACCATCGTGTCATGAAAATAACATTGCCCTCTTTTAATAACGCACTGCCAACCATTCTAAATTTTACAATACTGCGGCAACAACCAACGTGACATATGTAGATGAAGGGGATGATGCGTTTGATGTGGAACTGTGTGAAGTGGACAGACGAATAATTTGCACATATCAGCTGCCTTGTCTCGCGAATATTGCCTACGTAAAAGCCTGGAGCAAATGGTCGAAAAAAACGCGTCAAAAGTGGGTACGAGCTTGCTTGCTTTTGTCGAAACGCGTCTGTAACTACGGATGACTTATGCTTTAGTCATGAGTGCACACACCTTGGAGTCATAAATGGCACTCCTGGGCAGACTTTAGTGCTTCTATCTTGAACAGAATACAGGCTTACAACACTGTAAAGCTCGAGGCCAAGCAGTGCTGAACAAAACTAGCATTAGCGAATGTGGCTGTCCAATGGCAAAAAGCATTTCAGAATAAAAATCTTTGTTAATTTGGCAACATGTGTACCAATTAGGGCTCGACGAAGTTGGTTGTTTGCGACACAGTTGATAAGTGATTCGTTCAAGTACAGGAACTAGTGACTACTTGTCATAGAGGTTGATAAAAGTGACTTTTGGCTAAACAAGTTCATGCTAAAAACAACTTTGAGATAGTCTCGCATTACAACTTTTATTTGGCATTAAGCGGGCCACATGCCGCGACCCATATCCCGGCAACGGTCACATATTTAGTAGTGCGGAAGGGCTGAAGAATCTCGAGAGAATCTGTGACATGACAGCACCAAACAATGTCCGAATGGTCACGATGCTTTGTACGCTACCATGAGATAGGAAGTGGAAGCCATCGTTATCACTCAAAGTTACAACAGAGGTTTATTTGACTGCTCAGAAAAATTAGTTCCTGCCTCGTGTTTTATAAGTGCATCCGTTCTCTATTTGCCTATTCGATGAGATTCCTGATATCCGTTATGAAAGCACAGCGCATAGTGCATAATGAGAACCATAGCACGTATCCTTAAACGTATTCTCATCTCACTCCACTCCACACAAAACACTGTTCTCTGGCCTAGTTCCTGCATTTCCTTTTTCCAGCTTCTAAGATTCTTGCTTCTCACTTATCTTTTTGAAACGCCACAATCACTCTTTCAGAGTCGCTTTGTTGCGCCCTCTATACTTCTGTGGACGGCTGCATTTCAATCATATTTGAAAAGCGCGTCCAAGAACATTTCCCCCGGGCGAAAATCTCGCAGGCGCGCCGGAGAAGCTAGTCGGTGCGCCTGTCAGTTTCGTGGAGAGTTTCGTTGAGAATGCGGAAGGGGCGTCGCAAACACTCGCAGTATGGGGAGTATATGGAACGCGGCATAGCACTGAATAGAACACGCTGTCGATGAAAACAACGAACACAGTTCGGGGGGGCATTTGTTGGACATCCCGGATACGGAAACGAGACGACATTGAAAGAGCACTTCCCCCCTTGGTTATCGCTTGGCTCGCTGCATCGTGGATGTCAAGTCGCTGTCAGGACTGCTGTTGCTGCCGCAAAAGCGCGCGTCATGTTACAAGTCATGACGTCTATTTGCGACTGCTATACGTTACGAACACTTCCTCCCTTTTTGGAATACGCGGGTTGGCCCTCCGTAGTGCACCGACTGGCTTTGTTCAGCAAGCGCGGAAGTCATGCTGCTTTCTCTTCTCTATTTGCTTGATCCAAGAGGCCCAAGGAATGCACACGTGCTTCAATGCAATACTGGTAGAGAAATATAGTGAAAGGCGAATGCTTTGTTCGCGTTGAAGAATATTTCTTAAAATGGAAGATGTTCTTTAAGTACGGAAACGCTCCCGAAAGGAGGAGGAGCAGGAGGAAAGAAAGGAATGAAAGGCAGTGAACTTTTAGGACAACTCTCTGTAGTGACTCGACTTCGTTGTTGACAGCCTACTTTCTTTCTTTCTTGTCTACTGCTTGCTTGTATTGCAGTGCCAGTTTTATTCTACTTTTTATTATGAACTTTTTTATTTTTTATCTGTTTTCAAAGCAAATTTATTTTTATCTTTGTCTAGAATTGAAATGGCACACCAAAAGCGTACTGCTTCCACCCTCTCCAGTTCAACCTTATTTGACTCCATTTATCAGTATTTCGTTAGACTCTACACTCTTGCCATCTTGTTTACATCTGCAGCCTATAAAAGTTTACACCTAAAAATAAACTTAGAAAACAAGGAAAGTAGTAAGAAGTTAAAAAAGAGGGAAACGGAATAACCTACCTTTCACACTTGAGATAATTGAATATTTCTCTATTTAGTATGTAAACTGCAGTAGCTTTTTTGCACTTCGCGCTTTCCAAAATTGTAAATACGTATTGTAGGTTAGATGTACGTTATGAACTATCGTTTAGACGGTCCTAGCTCTCCTTAAGTTCTCAATGTGGAATAAAAACTCAGACACATATACTTGAATTACGAGAAGTTGGCATTTACCCGGTGCGCTGTTTATGCGATATGTTTCCTGTCACATTATGTAAAGACGATACTAGATTTGAACTCAAGGTGGTGAGATGTGTTGTACAATGTATGCTGGGTTGAGTGCACTATATGTGCCACGGCGGTATTGTAGGTGGGCAGCACGAGCAAAATCATTGAATCATCATATTCAATCATATCTGTCGTTTTCTGCGTGCATATGATACAGGATCCACAGTCAGGAGTAAAGCCTTCCTTAGATCATCAAGATGTATAAGTATCCTGACAAGCCTTTGCATACCCTTCATTGTCATTCACGCATTCCTCGCTATTTCCTCCAACACAAAGTATGGGGGTCAATTATCTAATACCGGTTTGGCCTTGTAGCTTTTCAACTTTCTTTTACGCTTCACTAAGCTCCCCTATACTCCATTTCAACGTTTCAACTCCAATAATGTCAGCTTCTTCTGCGTCCATAATTTCTTCTGCTTCTTTGCATTTAAGGGTCTGTGGCATCGACGCAGAGAAATAAAACCTGGTGTAGAATTAGGAAAAAAAGTCACAGTTTCACCGCAAGGGTGAAGCAATGAATGCGATAGCAACAAATTCTAATGTTATTCGAAGTGAGGCTGGCAGCTAACTCTTTTGGATCCGATCTCACGCAACTCTACAAAATGCTGGTTTAAGAGCATACGGCCGCTCCAGGGACACTGTGCGCACAATCTCCTCGCATTGAGAGCGGAGCACGTAGGAGCCAGCCGCACGCTGTCGGCTGCTGAGATTGCGAGATAACGTGTGCGCCAGCGACGACCGCGCTCGTAAAACCAAAGGTCGCAGTGGCTGCATGAGGGGACCCCCCCCCCCCGCGTCTTTCCACGCTTGTTTAAAGACGCGCGGGGCGTTTCCTCTCTTCTTGAGCATTCCCCGGCTGGTCGAACAGGCGGGGGGGGATCTTATCGCATACGCCTCGGAGCGACGGAGATGGGCCGGCTCGTTTGATGTCCGCTTCAGCCGCGTTTGTCGGCCCTGCTCCCGCGCTGTTACCTGCGGGTAGAACGTACGATGCGCTGGGGGGATCTATCAATTTGGACTTTATACGCAAAATGACGGCGACGGCTACGGCGACTGCAACGGCAACAGCGACGGTAAAAACCCGTCGAGACTGTCCATATAATTCCTATCGTAATAATAGACAGTTTTTCATACAAGTGTGATTCGCGATTTGCCCGAATATTCACCAACAGGGATCGGTTATGCAGCTTGTGTCGCTAAAATTTGTTTCATCTTAGAGTTGACCAAATTCGAAAGGTGTTTTTACTCACATCTTTCGCATAATACTACATTCATGAAATAAACTGAACGAATCCACATAATAACATAAACTTTGGCAGCACAGTCCGCATAGCAAAAAAATATACGTTTAAAGCGATTGTCACCGCTTAGATGTTCAACTGAGGTTACGTAATCTAGTATATCTAACTACGCTCTTAGTAGATGGAAAATCTTGGATATAGTATATTGGCTACATTTTTCTAATCTTCTAAGGGCAACGTGCATGTACCGCCTCTCTCCTCGTAGCCAAACTCTTCGACCGTGCACCTAAATAGTTGGACTTGGATCAACACGACGGCTGCAGGGCATAAAAATGCCTTTCCAGCAACAAACAAGCACTCGTTGCTGTTACATCACAACCGTTCGCTCGATACCGTAATGTCCTCTTTTCTCATATGCATAAGTACAGCTCTCACAAACGCCTGTATTGACGTGGTGGAAGTCAGAAAGCGCTGGCCGGCACTATAGACACTGCGAAAACTTTCATATCGGTCGATTTTCCGAACAAGAGTTTTCCATAAAGCCATGATGCGGAAACTTAGTAGTTGGCGCACGAGGTGCATACCGCCTGTTGCGTCATGCAGAAGAGCTCAAGTGACAGCGGCAGAAGTATTATGTTTACAGTTCTGCTCTAGTTGGCCCTAGAGTGCAGCCGGGATGACTCCACGACAGGCACGCCACGGTGCCTCTATATGAAAACGCGCTATGCAGCGTGAAATGGTTTCATACAACGGTCACAGTCACTCTGAATGTTTGATTTTTTGCCATATATCCGAACACGCCAAGAAACAGCTTGCATCTACCATTCTTTCTATCCATCGCAATAAAGAGTGCCGATTTGAGGCACAACAATACTTCGTGAGACGTAAAATCTCTGAACAGGGGTTGTCGCTGGAGCCAGCGGTTCGAGAAGGAGTCTCGTCTTCTTCGAGGCAGCGAATGATGTTTCATGTGATGCTATAGTCAGGAAAGCATGGCTGCTCAACCCACGTAGAGGGCGATTTGGTTGGAATATAAATCACCAGGAGAGCAACGTCGGGGTTTCTTTCAGGCCCGAAGATAGTCCGTTCACTTTGAAGAGGGACAAAGGTTAATCAAAGGAAAACTGGCAATGTTCAGCAGCTAAATGCAGAGGCGGTATGTGGTAGCGATACTTCACTGCTTGTAGTGACGATAGTTCTCAAGTCTTCATATGTACTGTCATTTATGTATCGTAGGAGAAGACAACAACTAAACGACAAAGCTTAGGATTTCTTTTAAAAATGCGCGTTCTCGCTCATTTTTTTTTATTTCTGGCATGCTGCACATGGCAGATGCGCTGCACATAGTCATAATGAAAATAATTGTGATTCTATGAACAAAATATGGAATAAGTTAATGTTTCTCGACCATTCCCGTATATCATATATACTACCATGGAACAGAGTGGTATACACAGTTATAAGTAAAGCGTGTCTCCGGAGTACAAATATGGCATTTTTTTTTCTGGAAGAGCCAAATCAACCCAAACTGGGCTAAATATCGCGGGATCATAAAGCGCGCCAAATATCTTTCACTTTTATAACAAGTGTAATAAAGATGCGGCAATTCTTCATTGTAACGTGAACTCAAAAAAGCAATCTCGAATAAAAAATGAGCCAGATCCTGCACCTGTTTGAATTAAACAGAGCCAGACCCATTAAACCAGCGCTGCGTCATCAATCATGGCCAAACCAACCAACATATGGCCACATCCAGTCTGTTTCATTTGTGTACTAATGCTTTCCTATCGTTCTTTCGTTCCACAATTGGTTTTTCTGGGTGAGTTGGTACTTATTGAATGACATGATGTTGCAGGGCAAGATTCTATTAGAAAGAGCAAGTGGTCGACTTCCCTACTTCTTTTTGCCTCTTAGTGTTTCTTATTGAGTTTTGCACTGCAGTATAATGTCCTTCTTTCGATCCAAGACAGGATATTAGAAATAGAAGACAACTGAAATGAAAATATTTGGCACCGCTCTCTTTCTTGAAGAAGAAGTGATCCCAACCGGCACATAAAACGAGCTAAAAAGAAGAAGAGCTGAAGCATTTTTTGAAGGCCTTCGTAGAAGCCAAGAACAATAAAACGCTGCCGACAGTCCGGAATGGTGCGCCCTTTACCTGGAAGCACCACTCGCTCTACAAGTGTAGTCATGGCTATTAGGCCCATGCAACAAAGGGCGGCACCGACGGAAGCACAAGGGTGGTGCTGATTTTGTCGCGAAATATTCGTATATGGTTCATCCGCTGTGACTAAGACTTATTTTAAGAGCTAATCCAAGCCCAAATGAAATGTTTCAATCTACGTAGCCGAATCGAAATTTCGCTCCTGAATACCGACGATAGTTGGCCACATAGATATTAGCCACAATATAGGTTTGAGGTGTTTTGATCGCATGAACACACTGTGAAAAAATTGTTGAAGCAGCCCTGATCATATTGTCAGTAGCAAAAAACTGTGTTTTTCTCAGTTTCAGTGAAAGTGTACTTGGCTCTTTAAAAAGGAAACTCCGCAAGTATTGTCATCAAGCATTTCAAGAGGGCAAAAGACAATGAGGCAGCCCAAGTCGTGACACAGCATGTGCCGCGAAATATGCGTGTTAAAGCAGGCGTGCATACATGCATGTATCACAAGCACTCGTTGCCTGCGCTACCAAGTCAAACGTAAGCGAATGCACCGCTGGGTAATTAAATGCTGGGTGCGCTTGCGTCGGCTACACGCAAGAATTTGCCGCGCAGACGCACAATCAGCACTGAAGGAAGCGTTGTGCCAGCTCAGGAAGAACTGCAAAACACCGTAGTTACTTCTTTGTGCTTCCCCGTCTGAGAATCGTGTTCTCTCTAGGGTGTATAGCTAGCTGGTGGAGAAGTTAAACGAACGCAATTTCTTGACATAATGTTCGGTGTTGAATTTTTCCTCATCTTTGCCGCGTTTTGTGTCGCTTTGTGACTGGCATCTTTCTGCTAGATAGTGATGCAGTATTGAGTCCTTTCTTCAAAGAAATTCTTGTTTGCTTTTTACATCATTTTTTATAAACGTATTTCTCATTTTTCTTACAAGAATGCGACTTTAGACACGGCAGTAGTTGTTTAAAATTAAACGAACCGCTATTTAAAAAGCCGCCTGACGCGCGAACAGTCAACGCGATCGCTACCATTCTACAGTTTCTCGAGACAGTGCATTTAACTGATAACACGAACTCGCCTGGCCCATGTCGTAGCCGCACAATCAGTGCAGCACCATCCAAGTTTTGGTCCCGCAAAACAGCACTTCCTAAAAATGTGATTCAACAGCGAATATTATCAGAAATCAATGTATCATTTCTGTAGTCACTTTTGTGACACTGAAATAAGCAGTGTGACATTCAAGATTTTCATTCGCATCCTCGTCTTGGTTTAAAATGGGTGACACCGATTTTTTACGACGAAAATAAAAATTATGGTTTCACATGCACTGTGAACATCGACTACGGAGCAGTTACATACTTAAAGCTCATGTAAGCGTACTTGTATCCCTCGCTTAATATACAGCCTTGATGTGAGGATGTTGCCTACGATGTACCTCGCTTTGGGTATTTTTCTCGTTACGATGAATCCTCTACCTGACCACACTACTGTGATTGTTTCTATCCCTTTTATTCATTTCTACTTTGGGCGATTGCAAAAGCATGCAGGTGAAAGCATTTTATGTTAGTAGTATCACCAGGGTAAACGGAAATGCCGAAGAAGAGCTAAATACTAACCAGAACACTTGTTAACGAGAAAGGTTATCAATTAAATGCTTGCTTTATACCCGCGGGTCTGAAAAGCGTAAGCTTTGCTTAATTTGATATCGTAACACGCTACCAGGAATTGACAAAGACCAAGGAGAGGAAAGACACACTCAGGATGATCGTGCCCTGTGTCTTTCTCTTCCTTGGTCTTTTGTGAATTCCAGGCAACGCGTTACAAGATGAATTCCTAATAACTAGCCCCAGTTGCGGCCATTGTTAACATTGATTAATGCCGTGCAGTACATTCTGGTGTTTGAATCAATAAACAGTATATAAGGCAGGCGAATGCGCAAAACTCAAGGGTATATTTCTGTTGCGCTTGGCTTCTTCGTGTTTGCGGGTGATGCAATAATAATTTACGGGGGCAATACATCATTTCAAACACAGAACGACTCTGGAGTGTACAAGGATTAAGCTTGGAAGAATTACAGAAAGAAGGAATACATGGAAGTCACGACAGGGGATACAACGGGGGGACTCTGCCACCGGTGATGTCGAAATAAAGGAAGGGCTCGAGGACGTGAAGCTTTGTCCTCATTAAAAAGCTGTTTTGAAACACTCCTTGCTAATGATGTACGGAAGGAAGCGGTAATATCTTACGGTTAGCTGACGTGGGCGCTGTGAAAGCTCAACAGCGGGCGTTTGCTGACTTTCTTAATTCTTTCGAGCCACAGGGAAAAAAAAGCGAAAAAACAAGTTTCGTTGCTTTTTGAACGCTATTTTGAAACTGTTTCATCACCTTGGTGCACAGTCCACGAAACTTTCGCTGTGTTAGACAGCTTAAGTCAATAGCTTTGCCATTTTGTCCTGCATCAGATCTTTACGTGATGTTTAGCTTTGTGACAGGGATGTATTGAAAAAGCTAAAAAACGTAGACACAAAAGAAATATTTCAACAAACTTTGCAACTTAAATAGATGAATAAAACGTGCCGAAGAGAGCACGGAAGGGATTTGGCTTGCGAAGGCTACACGGGGCAAGCGGCAAGGATTTGAAGCTCGCCTCCTCGCATTATGGTATCGCGTCGCTTCAAAACATTGGTTTTCTCAGCTTCTAAAGGACTGATTAGAAAAATTCTTGGGGCATAATGCTCTTTATCGTGTGCACAAAAACTTCCAGTGTCTAACAAAAATTTCTTATGTCACCTGTTGAGGGGCCGTTTAAAGAAAAAAAAATCCCCATCTCCCGCTAAAGGGAACCATGTGTGGATGCGAAGCAGCGGGGAGATAGTTAGCTTGAGCGGGAGGAACGTCGCCGCTCTCATTTCACGGCAGTGGTCCGGGCGCTCATCGCGGCGCTGCACAGGAGAGAAAATGAGGCGCGCGCGCTCCGTCATTTTCATACCGCGGAACTACCGTGGCGCCCCCCAGCGGAGTATGCAGTTGTCACACCACCTGTCGTGCGCGCCACTCCGTAGAGGATTCCTAGAGGAAAGGACGGGGGGGGGGGACCGTAGGAGAGGAGAGAGAGGGGGGAGGGGACGTGCATGCGCTGTAGGGGTGTGGGACGCGGGAACCGCTCCGTGGAGTAGAGGATTCTTAGAGGAGAGAGGGGGGAGAGGACGCGCATGCGCTGTGGGACGCCGGAGCCGCTCCGTAGAGTAGAGTATTCCTAGAGGAGAAAGGGGGGAGAGGACGCGCATGCGCCGCTCCATAGAGTAGATGATTTCTAGAGTAGAGGAAGGGGGGTGAGCGTAAGAGAGCATAGGGGAGGGGACGCGCTGTGAGGGGTGTGGGACGCGGAAACTGAACCGCTATCATGAGTGGTACTGTGTGGAAGCCCTGTACTCAGAGAAATGAACTTTAAAGCGCTGACCAGGCTGCATCGCGGCGTATTTATATATGGACGCCCGAAGGTGGGCTTCGGTCCAGGTGTATACTAATGGTCAAAATGGTTGATTGGGCTAGTTGGTGTTTCATGATTGATTTTCAAGTACGAGCGCGATACGTAGACAGGGACAGGAAAGACACGGACAAGCGCTTACTACCAACTGAAAGTTTAATCAGAAAGTTTCTATCAGGTTTCTTGATCTTAGGCTCATGTTTAGTGGAGAGCATACCTGCTGGGCGTACGAGCCACGCGCAGGTAAACCGTTGCTTCCGTACACCTCTGCACACAGCAAACTAGTTAAAAGAGGCATCGTGAGTACCTGTTTCACTAACGCAATTGACCGTTCTTGCGCACATATGATGGAAGCCAGCTTCCAAAATCAGGTCGCTAGGCTCAAGTCAGCTGGTTATCCTGAGCCAGTCTTGGTTTCCGTGGCTGAAGGTATACGTAGAAAACGGAGGGCTAAGGAGAGTGAAAGGAATGATGCAGTAGGACGAGATAACAGCAACCAAGAAAAAGAAAAAAATAGCTGTTGTCCCTTACATGCATCAGATTACACACCGCCTAAAAAAGGTTGGGCAACGCATGGGTGTGCGTGTCGTTTCTTCTGCACCTCACAAGCTTTCTCAGTTGGCCAAGCTGACATGCGCTGCTGGACACAAGAAACAGCTGTGCAAAACAAAGCACAGAACGCGGTTCGTCAATTGCATTAGCAACGTTGTTTACAGGACACCGCTGTCGTGCGGTGCATGTTATATTGGACAAACTGGAAGATGTCTCAACGACAGATTGCGGGAGCATGCGTGCAACGTTCGCAGCGGCAGCGATGGTTTTGTGGCACAGCATGTCAGTAATTGTGGCTGTCATGTTCAGTTTGATAGCACAACCGTGGTTAAAACTCACAAAGACGAGCGCACAAGGCTTATTATTGAAGCTGAAAACATTGAGAAACGTGAGAACTTGACTTGCGTAAGCAAGCCGTCAGTAGCTCTATCTGATGATGAGCTTGCGTTTTTGGAGAGAGCAGATGGCGTAGACGGCAAGGAATCGCTGCAATGCTAAGGGGGGCGCTGATATACACATATATTTATTGTCATGTCGCGTGGTGGTTTTATCGAATGTGTTTCTAAATATGTCTCTTCTGTCAGTATATATCTCGCAACTTTCTGATTAAACTTTCAGTTTGTAGTAAGCGCTTGTCCGTGTCTTTCCTGTCCCTGTCTACGTATCGCGCTCGTACTTGAAAATCAGTATACTAATGGCTCGCTGGCATCGCCTGAGCCCTGTTGACCAACTGTAGCGGCTTTCATCTTCAAATTCTACTAAACGAAACAAAATACACAACACAAGAAACAACAAGACGAGGCGCCTATGTCACGTCTTTTCTTGTTCTTCATGAGTTTTTGCAGGCGAATTTACTCCAACTAGCACAGTTAACCATTTTGCTGTGTATCTCATTGCAGGGCTTCCCTCTGATCTTCCTATTTTTCCTGTGCTTCTGCGTCGTCCTCATCGTTGTCACCTGGTGGCCCTAATTGCGCTGGTGAGTTTAGGTTGTTACGGCGCTCCGGCACCATATGAGCATGCGTGCTGGGCGCGTATAGCTGAGAGAAATCGATGCAAAACTCGGGGTTGTCCTTACTCTTAACTTGCACCAGCATGTCGTGCAGACGTATACCGTCCTGAAGTACTATCGAAGGCACCGTTTGCTTTGCTCTTCTAAGTCTCTTGTGGGCCGGTGTTAGCTAAAGGATGTGCGTGCCTGCGCGTTTCGAGCAGCACATATTGTTTCTCGTCAATTTTTTTATTAAAGTCGTAAATACAGCCTGTGTGCTGGTTTCCATGTCTCTGTTATGTGTCTTTGTGTTACACCATGATCATTAGCTAAAGTTTAAAGTACCGACTTTTCTCCCACTGTGGAGGCCTGGTTATGCCTTCGCTATGGCGGTAATATGTCTGCGTGTCTGTAATTGCTTTCGGATATTTTAAAAGAGTGTATGGTAAAATTTGTTACAAGGTTGACAGTCTCCATAATCACGCTGACAGCGCGGACAAACCCATTAGTAAAAAACAAGAAGAGTTTTTGCAATTTCTCTTCTGTTTTGTTCTGTTCTAACTTGCCTGCTGTGGAGAGGTTGAGATTTATATCCCCTCAGCTACCCGATATAACAAACGGAAATGGTTTCCCGAAACAAGGAATGAACAAGTAAAGAAAAAACATCTAGAAACCGAAACGAATAAAACAAATAGCATAAGAAGATACCGTTTTCCTGCAGGAGTTCACTTTGCAATATAGAACGTTCACGCGCACACTTTTATGTCCATGTTCTATCCAGAGTATGCAGAAACGAGTCACTTCGTATAACAGCTACACACAGCAGTTCATCACAAGCGCTTATCAGGTCCAGTGTCCACTAAGAAGTCTTTCAAGAAGATGTCCACCTTTTGCTCAAGATGTTTTCTCAAGTCAATGTGCAACTTCTTCAAAAATTCCTTCTAAAAAAGAAACGATGGGGCAAATACGTCAAGTGATGGTTCTCTCAGCGCAGCTGCTAAGCGAACATCGTTCCTCATCCCGAGCACAAATTTCACTAGAGGGGGAGTGCATGTACTGTCCAAACTGAAATATTGAACGCGTTGCCGGAGCGCATTGATCTGCCATGGTCCATGATGGTCAAGCGCATTGATCTGCCACCACCTTCCGCGTTAATCAGCCCGAAGTGCCTGCATACTATCATTTTTTTCGCACTGCGCAGTACGGTACGAAGATGTTCTGGTTAATTGCCTCGGATCGCTGCAAGTCTTGCGTGTCATTCATCTCAGAGCGGTAATCCACTTCCCGGCGGTAACCGGGCCGAGCTCGCGCACGGAGCGGCTCGCCGAATATGGTACAGCTCGAGGCTCATTTTCGCGTTGGTCCATTAGCGCCCGTAATTGCTGGACGCCCGAAGCAAGACACTCTACCAGTCACTGCACGCGTCGAATGGTTTTGGGTCTGGGATGGATTTGCGAGGCATTTCGCTGGCAAGTGGTATACCCCGGGTAATATGGTTTGGTGGCTGTCAGTGCATGCCGTTCTTTTTGCCTGGTTGTCCTCCGTCGTTAAGCAACTAATAACGAGAATAAATTAACATCACTGACACAGATGGTGTTTAGTCGTTCGGTTTAATGGCTCCGTCACTATTGTTAGTTAACGAAAAGGGCGTTGAATGATCGAACGCTCGGTGAAACTAATTTGGGAATGAAGTGACGTAAGTGGACAAAGAGAATAGTTATTATAGTTTAGGAAGTAGCAGATTTCTCATCTCAGCAGCAGTGTCATTTTCAGCCCACAACCCATGACACTGCCGCCAGGGTTGCCGTTGGTGGCTACTTTGCGCCATATTGGCTACTTTTGGACCCCGCTGGCGACGAAAATTTCCAGTTGGCGCCATGGCTCTTTTTTAAACTTGTGGTTTTACTTATTCAAAATGGTTTTATTTATTCATCAATAGTAAAGACTCTGTTGATAACACCGCTTCTGTTCTATTTGGCTAGAAATTACATGGCTACTTTGGCTACTTTGGCTACTTTTGGCGTGAGTTCTGGCGCCTGTTCATGTCCACCCAACGGCAACCCTTGACGGCAGCTGTCGAAGCGCCGCTGAGCGTACAAGATGAATGTGGTAGCTCTAATGTTATGTTGAGAGAAAATGTACTTTAGATGAAGTCTCAAAAAAGGTGTGATAGGAATATTACTGTGCAATTTAAAGAGCAGCTCACCTAACTTATTTTTTAAGAAGCTATGTTAGGAATTAAAAAAAAGTTCTCAAACTGATCTTTCACATTACATGGAATCCAAAGTAACCTATACACAATCTATAGGAAGGGGAACAGAAAGAGAAAAAGTGAGAGGACGAGCTCAGCGCGCACACAGGAGTAAGATCAGTAACTGAGGCCTGAGTTTATCTGACAGCACGACTTCAGCGCTATGGTGACAGTCGAAATCACACTCGTCTAGAGCGGTCGAGCGTGGCTGTACACGCTGGCGTCGTCCGAATTTGTATCTCGCGTTAGCTACAAGTTTCCGTTCATACTTGAATCATAGATTAAGTATATATCAATGTGGTATGACTATCTTTGGTGTCAATACAGCGTCGGTCGCTGCATATTTTTGCAAAAAACAGCGACTGAAGCGGTTGACTGGCTGCTCTAAAAAAGTGTTATTCCGACTCTATTGCAGAAGTGAAAACCCTGGATTTGGCCAAGCTGCACCGAAGGGCCGTAGCCAAAGCCACAGCCAAAGGCACAGCGACAACAAGAGACGCAGCAGACATTGGCCATCTAAATCACAGCGGTTTCCCACGACTTACCTAAGAAAGATCAGGGCATTGTTGCAATGCCTGGGTCCCTTGTGGACACTATACTTATGTTCTTGAAGAAGCTACTTACTCCGACAGCCCGAACTTCTCTGCATATGGTGGAGGTCTGCAGGAGAAAAGGGAAATTAAACAATAAGCGGCTGTCTGAATCCTCACCAAAGCCCGTAGCGACGTAAAACGCATTGCTTTGTTATTAAAGCAAATACAACTTCTAGAAACATTCGGCAATTTACTTAACTTCATATACGTCACCGATGGTCCGTGCAACGTTTAAATGTTTTATCCGCATTCTAAGCTTGGTCATTGATAGTCACTGATGTCACTGATAGACGCAAAAGACTGCGCTAGCGACGTGTTCAGTTGCTCTTTGGGCTCGTCATGGGTCGGGCGCCTGTGGTACGTTTCGAAGAGGAGCAGTGACAGTACGAGGAACGTCGGCGTGCCCGTAAGTGCGAGTGTGCGCGTCGCCGTCGAGCCAATGCCACCGACGTTAATCGGGCAAGCAGCGCCTCAACAAGTGAAGGACACTTTGCAAATTCCAAAGTGTGTTCGGCGAAAGCCTGTGGCCCTTCGACTGACTATGCCATGTCTTTTTTCTGGTTTTTGTTTTGTTTTGTTTTTCCTTTCTTTTTTCTTGTTCTTTATTTTTTATTTTTTGTTAATTTTTTTTTGTTTTTTCTTTACACTCTCTCGGCAATGACGATTGATGAGAGAGTGCAAGGGGGAGAGGCTCCAGCTGTGGCGGCGCGACTGTTGCTAAGCGCCACTGTGCCATCGCGTGATTGCTGAGAGAGTGTGAGGGGCACGGACGGACGGTGGAAGAACGCCGCGAGTATGAGACATTAAAGGCTTTCGCCTTAAAATAGAGGAGGCGTTGGAGCAAGTGAAGCCAAACTACGCGCGACGCCTCGCCGTCGGAACGCTTCCCCAGTTTCGCTGATCTTTCCTCTTCACGGACAGTTGGGAAGGGCTTTAAATTTTTGCTACAGGGATGCTAATTTTGACTAGAAAGCGTCTGGCCCCGTTGTTAAAAGCACGGTTCATCATCGTGAACAGTAGATGAGGCAACAGTCCTTATTCTTTTATTGATGCCCGTTGATAAACGAATGTCTTTCAAAAATTTGGATATTTTTGCTCTTTTTTTAAACCCTAAAAGAAATCACAGAGCTTATTTTTCATGTGGGCAACTCATTCGTCTCTGAAATCTTTAAAAACATTGGGAATCGCCTCTGTTGCCAATCATGGGGTACTTGTTTTTCAGTGGAGTCCGAACCACTTTAGATGCTTATGAAGTGATCTAACTAAATGGTCAGCTACTCGAGCACACACAGTTTATACCCGGATGATTTGTATATGTTTTACGTTTTATTTAGCACTATTTGCTGTTGCCTGAGTTACAACGCAGGGGTTCTCGAATTCCTGACTTCTCACGTAGCCCAACTTTTTGTGTTATTGCACAAAACGAAAGACACATCAAAATGTCACTTACTGTAGAAGACCGCCAGTAGATTCCACAGGCATTAGGTAAACAATTTCTGCTCCATTATTTCGGCCCATATTTGATTCAGCACTGTTGCCAAATTCGACTATCGTTCGTCAGTGACATTGCATTCACCTTTTTTTTTAGCCTTTTCTTTCATTGTGCACCGATCCTTGCATTCACTTAGCCCAGGGCAATAAAACTTGTCGGTTGTCTAACGACATATCCCCTTATTCCGCGTGTGTAACTCACAAGATGATTTTTGCATAGTATTTGCCCAGCGCAGCGAGCAGCCACCACGTTGTCTTGACATGCTAAGAGCGACGGGAAAAGCCTAGAGCAATAAAAGTGCTTTATGTAAACGTAGATCTAGATCCATAGATCTATTATGCAAGGAGAATTGCGACAACACCGTCTCTGTTCATCTACTCCCGCGATACTTCGCAGTGCTCGGGGCAATTACAAACACCGATGTGGATGTGACATTTCCCTCATTAGCCCCCCCCCCCCCCCTCGCCCTCCCAACATTTCCTTATATAAGAGCATTGTCTCTATCCTAAAATCTACGAAGACAGTGGTGCAATAGCACAAAGTGTAACGTTAGAGCCGGTTGAATATGTAAGGCTTTACATGGCAGGTGCACAGGCTTGGTAAAATGCGGTCGTTTGTAGAAGCAGCAAGAGCTGTCAGGAACAACTTCATACCCTCAGGTAAAAGTAACAGCGCAAACACACAAGACGCCCCACATACAAAAGACACGACACACATGAGCGCTGACTATGAACTACCTTGCTCCTTTGGTTTTCAATGCATATATACGCCCAAAGCAGCATTACCGCACATTCGCACACAACCATTGTTTTAAACAAAAGCGAAACAGTGATGAAACCTATGTGTTAGATACGCGAAGATGAGAATTCGTATTCAGATGAGTGCAGGGACAAAGATGTATCGCTGATACAAAGATGGGCTTTTTTCATAATGTGGAAAGCTTGTAAAGCCAGCCGCACATGTTTCATTCTGGTTTCTGCCTAAGATCGACGTCCCTTCAAATCACGCTTCACAATTGCTGCAAGAGTTAATATGAGCCACAAGATAGACTCCTTTATCAGTATTATAGCTAACCATTCGCGCATGTTCCCTGGGTCGCTCGTTGACGCATATACCGATGTAAGTCTTACCACATGCCAGTGAGATAGCATAAACCACGTCGGCGGCACACGGGAAGTAGGCAACACCACGCCGGATTTAGCATCCTCCTCTGCTCACACCACAGGAGCAGGAGCATAGCTTCGACACCTTGTTCGGCGCAGACAACGTCACTGCGACACCATGTCTGCCAGCAACTTTCTTAAGTTCTAAGAACT